>JAQHUG010000212.1:650730-678244 GCA_028555095.1 Dicrostonyx torquatus
ACAGGGTTCTGTCTGGCTGTATGCCTGTAGGCCAGAAGAGGGCACCAGATCTCAGTACAGATGGTTGTGAGCCACCATGCGGTTGCTGGGAATTGAACTCAGTCAGTGTTCTTAACCTCTGAGCCATCTCTCCAGCCCCCCCTGTGGTTCTTCTCTAGACTCAAACCCTGGCCTTCCCAGGGCTCACTGGCTTCCCGACTTACTCCCAAAGCAGTCCCACACCAGCTCTCGGGAGCTCTCCAAGTTGGAGACTACATCCCATAGGTCTCCAGCAGCTTTGCTGGTCAGGGCTCAGGGGAAGGCTCAGCACACACAGCTTTTCCTCCCTTCTGAGCACTAATTAAGCATCTCTGAGGCCTGCAAGGCAACATGTCCAGGCCTCTGTGCAGAGACCACAAAGCTCTACAAATGCTGACCCATGTGACTCCTCTCCTGTGCTTTTTCATGTTGCCCAATCTTTAAAAACAGTTGATTCATGCATTTTCAGTTTCAAACTAACCACTTCTCTTTCTCCCACTTTCTTTGTTTCCTTTCTGGAGACAGGATCTCTTTGTGTGTGTGTGTCCGTGGTGGTGGGTTCTCTGTGTAGTCCAGACTCACAGTCCTCCTGTCTGCACCCAGAGTGCTGGGACAGGTATGTGCCGAGAAGCCAGACTCCCCCAGGTCTGTGTTTGGTGAGCATGTGCACTGAAGCTCTCTAACAGTCCCAAGCACAGCAAACATGGTGCTGACAGGCTTTGCCCTTTACTCTCCTCTCAGCCTTGTTAAAAACAGCTCAGTACATCCCCAAAGCCAGCCCGCATGGCTGCTGACTCATTCCTGAGACTAAACACCAAAGTCCAGCAATCAAAATTAATTACACAACTATTCTGGCTAACCTCTCCAATCAGGACTTACCAAGTCACCTTGCACAGACTCCGCCTTTTTCTCCATAAAAATTTATTCCTGCAAAACACCCCTGTTTGCTGCCTTCTGCCTGTCTGCCTTGGTCCAGCCCAGAAGCAGCCTCCTACCACTCCTGCCCCTCTAGGGTAATAAATGTTTTTAGTGCTGAGAACTTGGTGTCTGGGTGTGCCCTGTACCCAACTCTGAGGGGCCACCCCCCATTACGTGGACTGTTTCCAGTATCCCCATTATTCTCAGGGTAGCCATGTGCCTCATTGTACACATTCCTCATGCTTGGCTATTTCTGAATCAAACTGGGACATACTTCCGACTTACAAACGATTTTCCAAATAGGTTTTCCTGGTGGGTGGTTCTCACAAAGGAGGGATGTCCATTGAGGCCATCATACGCTGTCTTCTTAGCCTTCATGAGTGTCCAGTGCTGGCCTTCAGGATGTTTCCTCCAGGGAGTGCTCAGTCTCCTTCCCAAGATGGGCACCCTCGCCTTTCTCCATCCCTGTCTTCACAGATGCCCCGTTCCCTCTCTGCAGAAGGCAGATGCTGCCTATGCCTGCCCAATTTGGAGCTCAGGGTCTCTTGTAGCTCCTGGAAACCTCCAAGGATCAATGATCGTGGCTCTTTCCTAGGTCCAGTTCCCTCCAGAAGGTCAGGGGGTCCAATGATCCAGGAGACAGGAGGACCCTCTCTGCTGGTCCTCTGTGGCTGTCTCCTTGAGCTGTCTAGGAGTGGTACAGGACAGCGGCTCATCTCTGGCACCTCGTCATGTCTGAAGCCTCTTAGCTCCTTCAGGGCTGCGACGTTGGCCTAGCTCAGGGTGCCTCTGTGTAAGGAGGAAGGGCCAGGCTTAATGTGAGGGCTATGAGTGTCCTTGCCACTGCAGGGTCACAGGGAAGTTCTGATGATGAATGCACAGGCTAGAGAGGAAAGTGGAGTCTCTGGGACAGCAAGCAAACAAGACGAATAAGGATTCAAGGGGGCCACAAGGATGGAGCCGAACCCAAAAAGGCACTGTAGAAGTGGGCACAGATTGTGGGTGGGCAAAGAGCAGGCACTGGCGAGAGGCACCCATGGGTGAAGGAGAGGGGAGACTGGGGTGCTCTTGCAGCCAGTGAAGTGTCCCTAAGCACTGCCTGGACTCAGTGTGGAGAGAGGTGCATTTACGGGCTCAGGGGCAGGACAGCCGGGCTGGAGGGAGGGGATTCAATGACATCCCTGGTGGTGGGTCCCTGGAGCTCAAGGTCCCAGGCGGCCAGGAAGATGAGGTGCAGACAGTTGGCTTCTATCCTGGTTCCTGATCCTATAGTCCAAGAGGAAGGTGTCCAAAGGTAGGCAGGGGCGGGGGAGATAAGAGGGTCACTGAGATGTGACAATGGTGAGTGAGGTAGCAGCCAGAACTTGGAGCTGAGCCGGAGACCAAGCCCCGGTGTCACACACTTCTGCCTCAGCGTCTGAGTCCTGGAAATCCCCGGGGACTTCTCTCTCTCTGCCAGCGCCTTTCTGACTGCGCAGCACACCCTGCATCTCTGTTCTCTGTGCGGCTGCTGTGCAGAGCCTCCCTGTCCAGTCCGCCTCCACCATGACAGCTGGAGTGGGAGGCCCCCTGCTCTCACCCAGCCTGGCCCAGCTCCATCTCTGTGGTTAGTCTACCCCTCACGAATGACTGCTCCAGTAGTTCTCTCCTGGATGACCTCAGGGTCTGTTCCTCAGAGCTACTCTTCCCATTCCCCACACAAGCACAAAGTTCTCTATGCCCAGTGTGCCTGTGCTCATGGCTGGCACTAATGGCTCCTGGCATGCCTCACCAGCAGCCGACCTGACGGCTCAAAACAGAGAATGTCTTTTCCTCTATGAAATCCTCATCCTGCAGTAGCTCATCTGCCAGGTACAGCCCAGTCTTGAGCACTGAACCATGGAAGGGATCCATTTTAGAATGGTCCCCTCACTAGGGAATCTTGGTGCCGGACTTTAAGGTGAACAAACAAGAGCCCTAGGGTGAGTCAGGACCTCACCTTCCTTTCCCAGAACTGAGATCAGATGTTTTCTGTGCTTTGCTTCCCACCATCCTGACAAGAGAAAGAAGAAATACCATGGGGGAAATTCCAGCTGCTGGAGACTTCCCTGATAGGGTCAATGTACCAGGGGGGCAGCAGGGATGGGCAGCCCTGAGGTCACACTGAGATTAGGGGATATCCTCCAGAGGATGTCTAGATGATAGAGACAGGCTTTGGGGAGAACCTGTGGCTTGGGTCTTCTGCCCCGTGGAGATCAGAGTCTTGGCAGGGGTGTCTGTGTCTGTGTCTGTGATCAGGATCTCCTTCTGCCTTAGTTTCTCATCTTCAGTCGGGGGGGAAGGGCTGCTGTGGTCCCCTCCCCAACCTCTCAACCTCCCCTGGATCAGGTGGGCACCCAGCAGGAGCCTGGCCTCAGGGCGTCTGGCTAGGATAGCCAAAGGGATCTTGGGGGTCTCAGAGCACATGGGGACAGGAAGCAAGAGCCCAGGGATGTTGGCACCTGTCCATCTGTCAGTGGCTGAAGTCAGGGGGTGAAACCAGCAGGTGACAGCCACTAGCGAATGCTTTGTAGGTGGGTAAGACCTGGATCCGGCCTCTACTGTCTGGTTTGTCACTGGGGACCCAAGCAGAGCTTATCTGGCGATGGGCATGGGATGGGCGGGGTTGAATGAGTGGCTGGGCACCTGTAAACGGAGACTGCTCGTTCTTTTTCCTCTTTGATAACACCACAGTCACCCCTAGTTTTCATTCAAGAGGTGGTGAGGTAATCCTACACACGTTGGAGAGTTACAAGGTGTAGGAATGGATCTCACAGAAGTCCTTCTGTTTAGGCCAAGATCCATACATAGACAACGCGTCCTGCTTTTTCTTTCTGTGACTTGTCACCCTGAACTGTCTACTATAGACAGAGCACATGAGGGGCTGTGTGGAACAGTCTCTGGGGTGGGATTCTGGTGGACTGTGGGCTAGTGTCCTGGCTAGTTTTATGTCAACTTGACACAAGCTGGAGTCATCTGAAAGGAGGGAACCTCAACTGAAGACATACTTCCGTAAGATCTGGCCAAAGAGCATTTTCTTCTTTATTATTGACAGTGGAGGGCCCAGCCCATTGTGGGTGGTGCCATCCCTGGCCTAGTGGACAGCAAGCTGGGAAGCAGCTCCCCTCCATGGCCTCTGCATCAGCTCCAGCCTCCAGGATCCCGCCTGCTGAGTTCCTGTCCTGACTTCCTCCAGTGATGAATGATGCTGTGGAAGTTCAAGCCAAAGAAACCCTTTCCTTTCCAACGTGCTTTTGGTCACGGTGTTTCATCGCAGCAATAGTGCTCTAAACTGGGACCCAGAAATTGCTGTGGCTGGCTCACAGTGTTTCCTGGAGCAGAGTGTGTCCTAGGTGTGGGCAAGCCCAGGGCTGGGTGCCAGCCAAGCCTATGAGGATGGAACAATGATCTGTGTTTAACTAGTGGACAACAGAGGGGATAGAGCCAACAGTGCAGATCCAAGGATCTTGAGGAACTAAATTTCCTACATTCTGTTGGGGTTGCTCAGTCCTCTTTGGAGCTTAGGTCTATAGTAGGCCCCCACCTCCAGGCTTACTGAGGTCCATGCTCAAAGAGGGTGGATCTGGGCCCAGCACACTACTCTGTAGTGAGAAGCCCCACCCACAATTGCAGAAGGACTGTTCCGCCTGGAGGGACGGTGATAAGAAGTCCGGCTTCACCCCTTCAAGGGATAAAGGTTAGCTCCTGTTCTTAGGGCCCCATGTACTCAGAAGTGTGTAGGCTGAGGAACTGGGCCGTGGCAAGGGACATTGGGGAAGAACCCTCACATGGTGACTGGGAAGTGACTAGAAGGGGAAGGGTCCCGTGAGAGGGTGTGTTAGGAGGTGGGTCAGCAAAGTTCCCAGTTGCCTGAGGCTGAGGTTCCTTTATCTGTCAGAAAACTCAACACCAGCACCAAAGTATTTGAAGTGCCCTGCAGGGCAGACAAGTTTCCCCAGGGTGTCCCTGCAGGCTGGGACTGTACGAAGGGGGACTCGCTACTGTTCTCACTGCTGTGGCTGAGGCTTCATCCGGTGTTTTGAGATTGGCCCTCCCAGATCACCCTCCTCCTTACTTACTTGGTATCTCTCCCCAGGCTGACTGGGTTTCTCTTTCATTTTCCCTTCTTGCTGAGGGACGGTGTTTGTGTGTGACCCAGGCCCATGGGCTCCGGGCCTACAGTGTCTTGGTCGGGAACATGGAACCTCTGCCAGGATGGGAGTCTTCACCCTGGAGCCAGGCCCCCACAGCCAACACCTTCAGGCTGGTGAGTCCTTGAGCCTTTTCCTGTCCCCAAGCTCTGTTCTCCCAAGCCGAGCTCCAGCCATAGCACAGATCACCCCAGCCATTTCCTGTCCCCAAAGAGGCCATCTAGGTTCTGTCTGGACCACAAGCTCCCAGGGCTCTTTGTTACTGGATGTCCAGATCTCTGGAGACAATTGAGGACAACCTCATGTTGGGAGCCTACAGGCAGGCTGGCCCCAGGAGGCTCCACTCACAGATGCCTGCTGTGGCTCTCATTCAAGAGCAGGTGGTGGTGCCCTGGGCATGGTGGCATTTGGCAGGCCCTGTAGAAAGAGGTCAGCACTATGCAGCTCTGCCCCTGAGGATAAGCATCTTCCTACTGTGGAGGTAGACATCAGGCCAGGACAGCAGGAGCCAGGATGTCGCTCCTGTTTGCTCAAGTAGGCAACTGACCACCAGTCATCAGACACAGCTGCTCTCCCCTGGGAACCTGAAGAACTGTTCCCAACCCCGCCCTGTTGGGGGAGGGAGGGAGCCATAGGGATGGAGGGAAGATCGTCCTCTCCAATGCTCATCCCCTCTCCCAGGGGCTGTGTGTCTTCCTTTTGAACTTCCTGCCCTGTATTGCTGTTGAGCCTTTATGCAAAGAGGAGGAGTACTCTGTGGGGGACCAGTGCTGCCCCATGTGCAACCCAGGTAGGAGCAGCTCCAGGAGCAGAGCTGTGCCAGGGAGACTCCCGGACTGAGTCCTCAGTCCAGTGGCCCAGTGGGTCCAGGCTGTACAGTGTTCAGTTTGGGGATATCCCCTGGCGGTCCGAATTCCTCAGCCTCTGGGACCTATGTGTCTGCATTGTGTAGGGTGGGCCTGGGACATAGGGAAGGCCCAGAATAACGGGAGGCTGAGCGTGAAAATGGGCTGTGGTCAGAGGCAGTCCTGGGTGAATTAGGAGGCCCCACACTGTGAACTTCTGAATTACCCATAGAGAATACACAGAAGGCAGATGGGCCAATGGGTCCTGTGGCGTCGTTGTTTTGGTCGATGCCATAGCTGCCGGAGTTCTGGGTGAGGGTACAGGGTAGGCTTCTGCAGGCTACCCCCAGCACTGAGGAACTGTGGGTCTGTGGCTGCAGGTTACCATGTGAAGCATGCCTGCAGTAAGTGGACAGGCATAGTGTGTGCCCCCTGTCCCCCACAGACATATACTGCCCATGCAAATGGCTTGAGCGAATGCCTGTCCTGCGGAGTCTGTGATCCAGGTAGGAGTTCTGTGGAGGTGGGTTGTGCGGAAGGCAGGCCCGGCCCTGGTGCACTGGGACAGCCGGAGGACGGGTGCTCTCATCACCCTGTATCTGATGGCAGACATGGGCCTAGTGACCTGGCGGGAGTGCTCCAGCCGGGAGGACACTGTGTGCCGCTGCAGCCCAGGCTACTTCTGTGAGACCCAGGAGGGAGACCACTGTTCCACATGCTTGCCACACACCACCTGCCCTCCGGGACAGAGGGTACTGAAGAGAGGTAAGCTGGCGGACTGTCGGTTCCTCCTCTGAGGCCGTTCTTGTCCCAGTTCCCTGCTGCCTGGTGTCCAGAAACTATCCAGGTCAGGGATTACAGAGAGAAAAGAAACCTTGACCACCCCATACCATTCACCCCACACGAGTTCTGGTGGCAAGAGAGGCAGGAGAGCTACAGGCTGACAGGTGAAGGGAGGGGGAGACAGCAGAAGATGGGGAGGGTGAGAGAAGGGGCAGAAAGGGCACAGAGGGCAGGAGAGGGCAGGAGGCAGGGATGACAGGAGACACACAGGGCAGGGACAGGGAGGAGAGGGCAGGGAATCTGGGAGATTCAGGGCAGGGAAAAGGCCTTCTGGTGAGCATCAGGAAGAGGACCGAGGGCAGAGGAGGGAAGGGGACAGGAGCAGCACCAATGACTCTCACTTCTGGTCTAACCTTAGCTATCCAGCCTCACCTCTGATGCCTAGCAGGGAACCTGACTTGTAGGGTAACCTAGGGCAACCTTGCTACTCACCAGATGTAAGTGTGAGGTCAGTCTTTGCTTTTCATCTGGAATTTGGCCAGGATACCCTAAGGACCCCTGGATTATTACATCAGGTCCTTTCCTTGCCCAGGATGTCCTGGAATTACCCAACCCCTCTCACACATTCTCAGGGTATCGTATCCCATGGCAGCTCTCACCCAGGCCTCACCCCAGGGAAACCCAGCTTCCTGCCAATCTGAGCCCAGTGTTTTCTGCTTCTCTCTCTCTGACCCTCAGGTAATTACAGCCAGGACACTGTCTGTGTTGACTGCCTGACAGGAACCTTCTCACCTGGAGGGGCTCAGGAGGAATGTCTGCCCTGGACCCCGTAGGTAACCTGTACCCTGGGGAAGGAGCTATTCTGTTCCCCTGGGAGAGGAGCATCCAAGGCCTGCAGAGCTTCACCCTTGATAGGCAGCAGTCAGAACAGCATGGGGAGCCTGTGCTCAGAGGTCATTGGGCCTTAGGCGGGAGGTCACAGGTTGTGGCCAGTTCCTACCATATGAATGTGGCATCCGGGAGTCATGGATATGGGCGTTATCATTTTAGTTAGGGTTTCTATTGCTGTGAAGAGATACCATGAACCCGGTAACTCATAAATTACTCTTATAAAATTAATTGGGGCTGGCTTAGAGTTCAGAGGTTAGTTCATTATCGTCATGGCAGGCAGCAGGGCTTCATGCAGCCAGATAGGGTGCTGGAGAGGTTGCTGAGAGTTCTACATCTGCATCAGCAAGCAGAAGGGAGAAGAGGTTGACACTGGGCCTGGCTCGAGCATCTGGAAACCTCAAAGTTGGCCCCCAGTGACCCAGTTCCTCTACCAAAGCCACACCTACTGTAATAGTGCCACCATGAGCCTGTGGGGGTCATTTTCATTCAAACCACCACAGTAATGACCTCAGGTGAGATCCCATCTCCACTTGAGCCAGGACCTCTTTAAATGTGGGCCTCAGACCCTAAAGCTCACCTGAGAACGCAGGGTCTCTGAGGGTTGCTATGTGTCCTTGGGTTTTCAGGTGTGGCTTCCCTAGGGAGGGGCCCAGTGGTCCCTCCTTCTGTCCTTGTCTCTCTTCACCGCTTGTCAGTACAGTCCCCAGCTTTGCCCCATTAACCCCCCTCTCCTTCCCTCCTCTTTCTCCCTCCATCTCTCCCTCCCTCCTTTCCTCTCCTCTTTCCTCCTTTCTTCTTTCCTTCTCTCCCTCCATCCCTTGCTTTTTGCTGTAGTACACGTTCTAATTACTCTTAATAATAAAAATCCAGAGTCAGATTCTAGGGGCTGAAAACTGAAAGACCAGAGAAGCAGAGCAGCCTCGCACTAGAGCTCCTACCTCAGACTGTAAAGAAAGCGAGCTCCCGTCTCCTCCCACCTGCTATTCCTCTCTCTCTGCAGACCTCCAGACCTCTAAGGCTAACTAGTGGCTAGCTCTGCTCTCTGATCTTCAGGCAAGCTTTATTTATTAGGGTACCAACAAGGTATCACCATGTTTTGCTGCTTTCCCCCCCTGCTCCTTCATTGGTCTTCTTTTTCTCTTCTTCCTTTCTCTGTCTCCCCATAAAGGACTTGGTGACTGTGGCAGACCTGAGTCCTACCCCAGTGGTTCTGAGCTTCATGGACCCTGCCTTAGCCCTGCCCCCGCTAACAACGCCCAGTCTGCTGACCTGTTCCTCGGCCTAGGTCCCCACTAAGTCCCTTGGCTGCTCTCTCCTAGGTGCGATGCATGGTATCTGAAAGTAGAAGAACATGGGACCAGCAGCACAGATGTCACCTGCTCCTTCTCCTTGCTATTCTACTGTGTTGTTTGTCTCATCCCTTTGGGCGTTATTTTGACGATTGTTTTAACAGTTGTCTGCGTTAGAAGAAAGACATCACATACCAGTGAGCATCCTTTCAGGTCTCACAATCCCAGCAGGGATCCCCAGGGGCCTTGCAGGGTTTGAGTCCCTCTTTGTGCAATGGTTAGAGATGGGCTTTCCCCAGAACCCAGCTGTCAGGTGACCTCTCTGGGGGCCCTCCCTTCTTCCTCTTCTCTCCCCCCCACCTTCTCCCTCCCTTCCTTTTCTCCTTCCTCTAGTCTCCTTCCTCTATCTCAGCCATGCTGTGCTGAGCTGGGTACCAGAGACCTGCTTGCAGACCAACTCAGGCCTGGGAAGCTCGTCATGGTTCAGGGAAGCAAAAAAACCCACCGAGGGCCAGACAGGCCACACTCTTGGCAGTGAGGAAGCATACTCCTGTGTGCTCACCTCTGGATGTTCCCAGTATAGGTGGCTTCTTCCTAGTCTCCGAGGTGGGTCAGACAGCCCATCCCCATCCCCTACTCATGGGAGTGAGTGAACCCCAACTCTGTCAAGTTGACTTTGGCCTCTAGGAAGGGGGGCCTCCTGTGGGTTGTGACACATGTCCACGCTCACTTCCTCTCTTTGAGAAGGTTAGACTATGGGGGTAGACCACACAGCTGGAAGCTCAGAATGCGGGTTCTGCATTGCTGTGTACCCATCTCCCCTGGCCAGTCTTGCTTTACCCTCTCCCATGACCTGATGTCTTTGTGTTACAGGACCGGCGGTCAGGGAACTGGAGCCTTTGCAGGTATTATTGCTAGAGGTGTTTGGGTTGGGGGAGGAGGTCCCAACAGCATGAAGGACCCAATCCCTTGGTCTATGCTGAGCTTTATGTGTGACCCAGAACTATGCAGCCCCTGGCTTGGTGCCTGAGAGGCGGGACTTCACCCTGGGTTTCTCTGGCAGAGGCAGGAACAACACAACACTGTCAAGCTTCCTGTCGCTGAGGTTGGGCCTGCTGAAGAGGAGACAGCTTTCAACCGTGTGAATTCTGGGTGACAAGCACCTTGGAGACCCTAGATGGAAACTTCCGTATGCTATGGAGCACAGCTGCTGCCCTGGGCTGCTCCAGCAGCGTACTGCAGTGGAGATGAGGTTTTGGCTCAGAATCGAGGAGTTGCTTTGCCATTCTTACTGTCAAATGGGGTCCAGGAGCCTCTACATTTTCCCATCTGCTCCCATGGGTCCCTCCATCTAAACTCCTGGGAGGTGGTGACCCAAAACCTCCAGTATCAATGACAGCTACCATATTGCCCAGCTCACAGCATTCAGTCTAAACCCTAGGCTGCTGCCTGTGCTGGAGATGTTAAGCCTAGGCCTGAACAGGTGGGCTGGTGAGCACAGTCTCCCGGGTCTGAGGAGCACCTTGTGAGACATGAACCAGGGGATTCGTTTTTTGAGGGTCTGGGGCTGCAATCCCAGACCTTGCCCATGCCAGGCAAGTGCTTTGCCACTGAGCTATATTCCCAGCTCTCATTTTGATTTTGAGGCAGAGTTATATGAAATTGTCTGGGATCACTTTGGACTCATTCTGTACCTTGGGCAAAGCCTCAAACTCTCTACCTCAGCCTTTCAAGTAATTGCGATTACCTCTGTGGGCCTCCAGGCTGGGACAAGATTGCTTTTCTGTTCTTTTCTTCTCTTTCTGGTGTGTGTGTGTGTGTGTGTGTGTGTGTGTGTGTGTGTGTGGTGTGTGGTGTGTGTGTGGTGTGTGGTGTGTGTGTGTGTGTGTGGTGTGTGTGTGTGGTGTGTGTGTGTGGTGTGTGTGGTGTGTGTGTGGTGTGTGTGTGGTGTGTGTGTGTATGTGTGGTGTGTGTGTGGTGTGTGTGTGTGTGTGCATGAATGCTTATGCAGGCTAAAGGTCCATTTGTGTGATATTCCTTAGTAGCTAACCATCTTGAGCCAGCCTGGGGCTCACCCATTCTGTCTGTCCCTGAACCCTCAGTGCTGGGATGATAGGCACACAGCACTACATCAAACTTTTTAAGTGGGTTCTGGGGATGAACTCGGGTTCATGAAGTCACGCCCTTATGCTTGTGGGGCAGTTTAGTGACTGAACCATTCCTCAGAATGATTTTCTTTCTAAATCACATTTGTATATGTCTCTTATTTTTCTACTTGTTATGAGAAATAAATATTTTTGTTACGTGCCCTGTCTCTCCTCAAACATTTATCCTGTGATTGCGACGGTGGCTACTCCAGGGTTCCTGTGCC
Organism: Dicrostonyx torquatus; assembly: GCA_028555095.1. NCBI lineage: Eukaryota > Metazoa > Chordata > Mammalia > Rodentia > Cricetidae > Dicrostonyx > Dicrostonyx torquatus. Next base: position 662,015 of record JAQHUG010000212.1, read on the forward strand.
ATACGGTCCCTTGGTGAGGGGCATCCGCAGGCATCCTTGGCTTTTTCATCCTGCTCACTGGCATTCATTCCATCGCTGCCTTGTTTTCTGGCCCTGTACCAATAGGTGTCTACGAGCGTCTCACATCCCTCCATGGGAGTGATTGCCTGTCAAGCCAAGTGCTGCGCTCTGGGCTCCCTTGTCTCCGTGCCCCAGTCCTGGCATCAGTTCTCCAAATAACTGTTTGTATTTATAAAAACAGTGTTCAGGTTGAGACTGCAGTGAAGTGTGCTCTTTCTGAGGTGCACACGGGTCAACCTTGGTTGTCAGTTTGAGTTCAGGGGTGCCTTTGAGGTTAGTGAGACACATTCGGGGTGCACTTGTGGAGCATCTAGAGAGGGTTTGCTGAGGGGAGAGTCTCCTCCTGAGCACGGGTACAACCATCCAATGGGGGTGTGTCCAGGTAGGAGGAAAGGGAGACGGAAACCCAAGAGCACAGCCTTCTCCCTCTGCTCCCTGGCCGCTGTGAAGTGAGCAGTTCTGCTCTGCCATACACCTCTATTACGGATACCACCAAACCACAGAAGCAATGGAGCCAGTGATCACAGACACCGCCAAAACAGTGAGCTGAAACACAGCTTTCCTCCTGGAAGTATTTCCCTCAGGGATTTGCCACGGCGATGGAGAGTCTCACGGATGCTCCATGTCCCAGTTCTGTGTAGCTATCTTTTCATCTCTGTCCTAGTTCCTGTTCTGTTGTGAAGACACATCGTGAAAAAGGCACCTCATAAAAGGAAGCATTTAATTGAGGGCCTGCCTCCAGTTTCAAAGGGTTAGCGCATTATCATCGTGGCGGGAAGCAGACAGGCCTGGCACTGGAGCAGTAGGTGAGAGCTTCATATCCTCATCCACAGGCATGAGAGAGAGAGAGACACACAGACACACACACAGAGAGACACACACAGACACAGAGAGAGAGAAGTGGGGAGTCTTGGTATGGGCTTTTTAAAAAGTCTACCTTCAGAGTCACACGTCCTAATTGTTCCCAAACAGTACCACTAACTGTGACCCAATCATTCATAAATATGAGCCCATGGGACCATTCTCATCCAAACAGCCACAATCTCTGTATCTGCTTTTCAGACATCTTCCGGGGCCGGGGAGTGAGGAGCACTCAGCACGCGGCCCAGCTGGTGAGCTTCCTCCGCCTCTCTCTCATCTCTGTACCCATCATCCATCTTTCTTCTTCCTCTATCAACTGCCTTTTCTTATCTTTCATGTATCTTTCTTCTTTATCTCTTGTAATCTGGCTGCTCACCTACTCATTGGGGGACTAGAAGTGCCTGTGTTGTGTGTGCGCGTGTTGTTGCTGATAGTTCAGGGAGTTGAGTTAGGAGGAAGAGGTGGGCAGGTTGTGTAAGTGCCTGTCATTTGCTGTGACATTGCAATTGTGGATTGCAATCAGACTGTAGAATGAGCCTGCAATAGTGTCTCACAAAGAGGACATAGGAACAGGAACCCGGTGATCATGAGGCGAGCCTCCGGTAACACAGTGGCTCTGTTCACCAAAGACTCATGCCAACTTTAAGTGCATGCACGGATGTGGCTTGCCCCCGTGCAGCCTTCCTGAGTCTTCACTCCATGGTAGCCACTGACCTGCCTGGTTTGTGTTCAGCAGATTGTCTCCCGGCAAAGAAAAGGAGACAGAATGGTCGGAGCCTTTTGTGGAGACTGTGCTGTTAGCACCTGGATGTGCTTGACACCCCTAGTGTAAGCTTGAAATGAACCAGGGAGACCAGGCTTGTGTGAGGTCACTTTTCTCCTGACCACTTTCTAAACTCTTAATTCTGATCTGAGTTGCAGGGGTCAGCGTTCTGCCACTCAGGCCCATATTCTATGTCCCCAGCAGAGTGCCTGTTGTACTGTTCTAGATCTGCTAACCTCTGGCTTTGCTCTGACTGCATCTAGGGCCTGGTCTGTGAACACAGGGCCCAGGTTGCCCTAGAGCAGCACCTATGGACTCTGGATGAATGGAAGAGACATTGGAATCACTAGGGAGTAGGGGAATGGTTGTGAAGCGAGGTTGGGGCACAGCGGGGCCTGAGCACTGTTCCATCTGCTGTTGTCAGAATGGATGGAACAGGGACACGAGCAGGGCCCTGAGACCACTGCTCTCTTCTGATCATGCAGGGCCCTCTTTTCTGCCCTCTACCTTCCTACATAAGGACAGGGCATGCATGCTCAACCAATCAGAGGCAGAGTTCATACCCACTCAAATAAATGGAGGCCTGGGGAAGCTATGTGGCACCGTGTTCCTCGTGTTCCTTGAGCGGGCTGTCTGAGGCTGCCCAGTCTGGATCCACTTGGAGCTAGGGGTCCCCAGAACCAGTATCTCCAAGCCACATTTACTCCTGCTCCATGAGAGGTGCAGTAGGACCCGGAAGGCTCTCTTGGTCTTTGTATCCAGCTGTCCACACGAGACACCTGTTCCAAACGTGGTTTTCTTCAGATGGTTTAGCATTCGGAGGATCACTTCTCCTAACGAGAAGTGCCAACTCCTCAATCCAGGAAACAGTGATTGGGAAGTTTGCAATTTATGCTCAGATTAACTAAGCTGAAGCCCACCTGTGTGAGCAAAGACCTGGCAAGGAAGATCTAAGGGGCAAGGGTTTATCTTGGTCCCTAGATTGAGAGGTTCATTCGTTATGGAAGGCAGCAGCAGGAGGTGTCCGGTCACACCGTACCCCTCTGAAAGCAGAGTGTTGGATGCTGACACCACTGTTTGCCTTCCCTTTATTCAAGACCCTTGCTGGCGGAATGGTGCTCCCCAGCCCCTGCTAAGGGTGCAACCTACCCTTAGGACTGGTTTCCCGCCTCAATCAACCCAGTCTAGAAACTCCTTCAAAAGATGCCTAGAAGTCTGTTTCCATGGTGATTCTAAATGATGATAATCACCATTAACCATTGCACTGCTGGACTTAGAGTCATAGCCTGTGTCCCAACAAGCCCAGTTTGGACGCTTGACCTTGAGAACACACTTTAAAAAGCTAAATTCATAGTGAAAAGCAGAGAAGGCCTTACCAGCCTGCATCATGTGGTGTCTGCACTGTGAGACAGGGCACAGGACGAGGCTGTGCTGTCCCTTCAGGTGGGTGCCTGGAGGACAGAGCAACCTCAGCTCCCAGTGCTGGGTTGTCAGCCTAGCTTCTCTTCCCCATGCATTGTGTGACTTTTGCCCAGGAGATGTGAGCAAGTGTGCCCAGATAGGACACTAAAGACCTTAGTCCTGCAGGTCCCACCACTGTTGTCTTGGGGCTTCTCATTAGCTGCACTGGAACAATTCCAGGAGGGAGGTGTGGTCCACAGAGGCTGGCAGGGCTGGGGAAGGGAAGGCACTGAGTGCCCGCAGGGCTGTGGGGAGGGAAGGGAAGGCACTAAGTGCCCTCAGGGCGGCACAGAGATGGGTGGGAAGGAAGGTGACAAGGTTTAGCTGAGGCCTGGGAAGTGGTCAGGGCAGCAATCACCAGAGTGGATGGAGTCTTCAGAGGGCCACGCTGGGCAAAGGGACAGAGATTCATTGATATCTCCAAGTCTATCTTTCTGCTCCTGACCTGAGGTGGAGGTCAGAGCAGAGGCCAGAGCTATGCATTTAAGCAGTCCTGTTAAACCATAGTCTCCCCCACCCCGACCCATTGTTGCATCTCCTGTAAAGTGGTCAGGCAAACTGGAAACTCTTTCCAGAAGTCTTACTTCTGACTGGCCCAAGCTTTAGGCTTTTTTTTCTCATAGTATGAGTTCTGGGCCATTGCAGTCCCCTGGGATCCCTGCTTCAACAGTCTGAGAGTCAACGTGAAGAACAAAATGAGTCCTCAGAATAGCTTCCCCTCTGCCAGGTTAGTTACAGCCACACCACACTTTGCCTCCTCTGGGAGACACTTACCCCAGGCCACTGATCCCCAGAGCCCGAGCGCTAAGATTGGCCCTACAGCCAACCAAGCCTAGGCCTCCTGAGGTACCTTGTCTGGTCTTTCCACATGAAGGCTCTCACCTGTTGGTACCTTGCCTCTTCTGCCTGCTGATCAACCCTGGGCCTTCCCCAGGTGGCCCTGTGTGGCCTGGGGGAGGGGCTGTAACAAGCCTGCTTCTCAGTGGTGGTTTCCCCGATCTGCAATCTGACCAGCCTGCATCATTGCAGTCCCTGCACTGAGACAGGCCTCAGGACAAGACTGTGCTGTCTCTTCAGGTAGAAGGCTAGCAGACAGGGCAACCTCAGCTCCCAGTGTTGGGTTGTGACTTCTCATCTCCGTGTATTATGTGACTTTTACCCAGGATATGTGAGCAAAAATGTCTAGTTATCCCAGATCAGACACTCAAGACAGATAAAAAAAAATACTACCTAGGTCTAGCTTAGAGAACTTGTGCATTTTTTTTTCCTTGTTGTTGCTACTTACAGAGCATGAACACTCAAAGTCGGCTGCATCAGTGAAAAGAAAGTCTACCCCCACATGAGTGACAGCTCAGGAACGCCACAGCTATCATCCCGACTGGCCTTTACACAGCTTCTTCTTCTTCTTCTTTTTTTTTTTTTTTGGTTTTTCAAGACAGGGTTTCTCTGCAACGTTGGAGCCTGTCCTGGAACTAGCTCTTGTAGACCAGGCTGGTCTTGAACTCACAGAGATATGCCTGCCTCTGCCTCCTGAGTGCTGGGATTAAAGGCGTGTGCCACCACCGCCTGGCTAAAATGTGTAGCCCAGGCTGGCCTCGAACTCGTGATCCTCCTGCCTCTGCCTCCTTCAGCAAATCCTACTGGCATGCGCCACCACAACCGGTCTTTACATAGCTTCTGATCCTCTCCCATGGAAGCTTCTGGGAACTTGAGAAGCTCAAAGGGCTCCAAGTTGGGCAGTCACAGGCAGGGGCCTTCTGCCAAGGGGATGTCTGAAAGGATAGGAGAAGAAGCAGCAGCTGAGCAGTAAGGGAGAAAGGCAAGGGTCTTCACCGTGGGAAGTGGGGGCAGAGTGCCCCTGGAGGGAGATCCGGCACTTGGAGTTTCTGCCTTGGCAGATGCTAAAGTTGCCCTGTCTGGCACTATTGATATCACTGTGCCCGGCCCCACCTAGCCCAACCCCGACCTCCTCTCTACTATACAAACATCTTTATCAGCAGGGAGCGGCTGCAGGTGCTCAGTGCCTTGTTCTGCTAGGGATGCCAAAATTCCTGGTCACTGTGGTGCCGCCATCACATCTCCTGAACGAGGGTCATGGCAGGGGCCATCTAGGTGGGTTTGGCTTTCCTGAACCCCTCTCCTTTGGGGCGAGGACAGTGCAGAAGGGCCTGGCATAGCTCTAGATAGCTGGGCATAGGCCTTTACGCAATGAGCTGAGAAGCCAGGCACTGCTATGCGACCTAGGAGAAGTCTAAGGTGGTGGTTGGGAGGCATGGGGACGGAGAGAGGCCTGCAGCCTGCCACCAGTCCAGGACCGAGCATTACTACCTTGTATCTGTGCGAGTCCTAGGCTCCGAGTTTCAGTAGAAAGTTTCTTAAGTGCAGAAGTTGTCGGAATCAAAATACAGGCACCAGTGTCAAGTAGGAGATTAAGAAGGAGTGTGTCTCCCCTCTCAGCATTAGCCCAGAGCAACCACTGCAAACTCTTGGCAGATACAACAGCCTTGTATGGAAAACGCTGCTGTGGGAAGGCCACCATCCCCTGTCTGTTCCGCCACAGGCTGGCATCACTCTCGTCTGTCCTCCTCCATGGCATGGGGCAGGCGGCAACCTTGCCCACTTCATCTTTTAACCCCTCACTAGCCTCAGCCTTCTTGAAGGTGGACACTGTTTACTGTTGTACATACACGCTCCCTCGGGACACTCAGTCATTCCCGGAACCTCGGAGAACTGCTCTGCTCGTAATCGGGTTAACAAGATTTGGGGGTGCAGAGAAGAGATATAGAAGAGACAACAGTAGGAGGCGACCCTGGACATGAAACCGTGCAAGTGTTAAGGAGTCACTGTGCAACCTTTCTTGCTCCTTGACGGGGCATGGTCTTTGGTACCACCTGTTTTATATGTAAGAATGCTTGCCCATATGTATGTCTGTGTATCACGTACCAAGCCTGGTACCTGCGGAGGCTGGAAGAGGGCCTTGGATATCCTAAACTGGAGCATCAGAGGGCTGTGAGCTACCACATGGATTCTGAGAGCAACCAGTGCTCTTAACCACTAAGCCATCTCTTTAGCTCTATTTTTTTTTAAAGACAACTTTTGGTTTACAGTAAAGTAATCCAGAAGGCCCAGTGTTAGACAGCTTTGTGAAATGGAAAAAATATCTGAGAAAAACTCAGCAGAGAGAAGATTTACTTTGTCTTATAGTTTCAGAACCTGGTTAGGGAGCTGAGAAACAAAAAACTGCCCACTTCATGGCCATAACGGAAGAGAGAGGAGGAACTGAAGACAAGATATAGTCGTGTGTGTGTGTGTTCTCTGGAATATCTATTTTTTTGTTTTTTCCCAGCATAATATTTTTATTAATTATTTTTCATACAATGCACTCTGAGCACACTTACTCCCCATTCCTCTCAGGTCCACTCTCCCACCCAGCCCCTCCACCAAAAAAAAAAAATGAAAATAAAAAGATAAAATTAAAAAAAAACAAGTCCAATCTGTGTTGCCCATACACTCATTGGAGCATAGATAGTCAAACTCCTAACAGCCAGCCCCTTAAGGAAAACTGAGTCCTTCCCCAGTTTGCCCCTCCCCCTGTCAGAGGCCATCAACTGTGAAGAGCTACACTTCGGCATCTTTGTCACCGATTTAGAGCTCTCTTCAATAGCTTTATATCCGAACTGTTTCTTTCTGGGGGTCGGGCAGAGGTTGTCATAGAAGCCTTCAATGCCTCTCTTTCTCAGCGACGAGTCTGCAGTCATCAATACCACCACAAGAGAAGCTTCCTTGCCCACAACAGCTGATAGCAGCGTGGATCACAGACATCAACAAGGCTCCAGGTGGCAGCATGGATCATGGAAGTCTTTTGAGAAGACTTACCCTAGAAAATGGACTGTTCTTCATCCTGGACATATTCTTGTTGCTTAGAGTTGGGGTGATCATGTGATCGTGTCTGGGAACAGGACCTGTGCGAGCTCCAGGCTGCTGTACACCATCCTTGCCCTAGGCATCAAATGCTCTGCCTGTAACCCAGGCACCACCACAGCCAACACTTCAGGCTGGTGAGCCCTGGAGCCTTTCCCTGTCCCCAAGCTCTGTCCACCCAAGCCCAGCTCCAGCCACAGCACAGATCACCCCAGCCATTTCCTGTCCCCAGAGAGGCCACCTAGGTTCTGTCTGGAACACAAATTCCCAGGCTCTTTGTTACTGGATGTCTAGATCTCTGCAGATGACTGAGGACAACCTCATGTTGGGAGCCTAAAGGCAGGCTGGCCCCAGGAGGCTCCACTCACAGATGCCTGCTGTGGCTCTCATTCAAGAGCAGATGGTGGTGCCCTGGGCATGGTGGCACTTGGTGGTCCTCTAGAAAGAGGTCAGCACTATGCAGCTCTGCCCCTGAGGACAAGCACCTTCCTACCGTGGAGGTAGACATCAGGACAGGCCAGCAGGAGCCAGGATGTCTCTCCTCTTTACTCAAGTAGGCAACTGACCACCAGTCAGACACAGCTGCTCTCCCCTAGGAACCTGAAGAACTGTTCCCAACCCTGCCCTGTTGGGGGAGGGAGGGAGCCATAGGGATGGAGGGAAGATCGTCCTCTCCAATGCTCATCCCCTCTCCCAGGGGCTGTGTGTCTTCCTTTTGAACTTCCTGCCCTGTATTGCTGTTGAGCCCTTATGCAAAGAGGAGGAGTACTCTGTGGGGGACCAGTGCTGCCCCATGTGCAACCCAGGTAGGAGCAGCTCCGGGAGCAGAGCTGTGCCAGGGAGACTCCCGGACTGAGTCCTCAGTCCAGTGGCCCAGTGGGTCCAGGCTGTACAGTGTTTAGTCTGGGGATATCCTCTGGCGGTCCGGATTCCTCAGCCTCTTGGACCTGTGTGGCTGCACTATGTAGGGTGGGCCTGGGACGTAGGGAAGGCTCTGAGAGGTGTGAACCAGGGATATGGCCAGTGCTTCCGTTTCCACCACAGACCCACAGTATCAAGACACCGTCCTGGGTGCCCCGTGCCTGTATGTGATTGGTACCACCCTTGTGAGGATGACCCTGTGTGTGCGGGGGGCCTGTCCTCATCCGTACAAAGATCCCGTGCTTAGACATAGTATACGCAGGGAGTTGGCCTCACCCCTACAGAGGATGACCCTATGCCTGTCAGGGTACACTAGAGATTGCCTCACCCTTACAGGCGAACCTCTATACCCACACACAGTGCCCGCATGGGCCAGCCTCACTCTTACAGTGACCCTGGATCTATCCACACGGTTCCCATGAAGAGTTGGCTCATGCCTAGAGAGAGGTAGAAGACTGCCCTTTCCTGTTGATGAGTTCCCAGATCTGAGATTCCAAGAGCTACCACGCCACTCTGCTGAAGGGCAGAGCCTACCGACTCCACACTTCCAGGGCAGTGAGAACATAGTTGGAGAACTCCTGCTTCCTGGAGTAGGAAAAAATAGACACAAGGAGGATTCAGACTGAGTTAAAACCCAGGACCTGGGCCTCCAACCATACTGTGTTACCCAATCAATCTTTGACCCAGGCCAGAGCTCAGAACAGTTGTGCAATGCCTGGCTTCCCCCTGCAGGACGAAGTTGGTATCACATGTGAGGAGCCTTGGATAGAGGAGCAGGTGGTGGGAGGGACACTGGAGGACAGGTGCTCTCATTGCCCTGTCTCTGACAGCAGACATAGGCCTAATGACCTGGCGGAAGTGCTCCAGCCAGGAGGACACTCTATGCCGCTGCAGCCCAGGCCACTTCTGTGAGACCCAGGAGGGAGACCACCTGCCCTCTGGGACAGAAGGTACTGAAGAGAGGTGAGCTGGCGGACTGTCGGTTCCTCCCCTGAGGCCATTCTTGTCCCAGTTCCCCTGATGCCTGGTGTCCAGAAACTCTCCAGGGGCCTCTACATTTTTTCATCTGTTCCTATGGGCCCCTCCCTCCACATCCTGGGAGGTGGTTACTCAAAACCCCCAGCGTCAATGGCAGCCAATCCTGTCGTAAGCATTTACCCTGCCTGGATCTAGCTTAACGTAATACACCCTGACCTACCTCGTCTGTTTTTTCCTAATATTTTCCCAGCAAAACATAGAGGCAAGGAGCTGAGCATGGTGGCACAGCCTTTAAAAACAGCAAACAGGAGGCAGAGGCAGGAGGATCTCTATGAGTCTAAGGCCAGCTTGGTCTATGTAGTGAATTCTAGAACAGCCAAGGCTCCATAGAGAGACCCTGTCTCAAAAAACAAAAATGGAAAAATATAGATGTAAACCCATTAGAATGCAGTGAGACTCCAGCGGGTGGACTTGGTGGTGTCAGTACCACGGCTGGCCTGTGATGAACTGAGTGAACCTCGTTGGAATAAAGTCCCTCTGGTCCTGACCATTTTCCTAAGTCCCTTTTCCTGACACAAATTGTGGAAATCACTTGGTCTTCCGAAACCCAGGACCATGTTCTGTTCTGAAAGTCCTAGTTGATGTGGGAGGTCCTTCTGTGTATGTGCTGCTTTTATTGGTTGATGAATAAAGCTGTTTCGGCCAATGGCTTAGCAGAGTAAAGCCAGGTGGGAAATCCGAACAGATGGTGATAGAGAAAGTAGGCAGGGTTGAAGAGATGCCATGTAGCTGCCAAAGGAGAAAGATGGCAGAACATAAGTGGTAAGCCACAGCCTCGCGGCAATGCACAGATTAATAGAAATAGAAATTTAGGATGTAAGAGCTAGCTAGGAATACATATGAGCCATTGGCCAAACAGTGTTGTAATTAATATAGTTTCTGTGTGATTCTTTGGGTCTCGGCGGCCAGGAAATGGAAGTTCAGTCTCCATTAACACCTAGCAAAAGCCCACTCTGCAGTTCTTGGTCTCCCTCCCTCTGTTGTCACTCTGAGGGTATCCAATGGTCAGCCATGGACACTGTTCCTATGTTGGTTTGGGAGAGCACCCAGTCACAGACCTCAGATTAATGAAATAAACATCTGAATAAGCAGGAAATGGAGGCCCCAGTGCGCAGGCACAGAGGTCTGTGCACTGCTTGACCGCTGACAGAGGGGCAGACTGAAGACCTCGGAACAAGTTTGGGCAGGGCCTGGAGATCACTGTTTTCTTTACCGCCGTCTCTGAGCGCTTCCTACCCCACTTCCCAGTAGCTCACTACACTGGGCAGAGCCTGAGTTCAGATATGTTTGTGTGGAGCCCCATGCTTTATTGCTCTTTGGCCTGAGGCTTTGGTGGGCTCTGGGGACACACAGCATGGAGCCATACTGGTGTTTCCCAGGGATATCCAGCACAATTTTCCCCAAGTCACACTCACGTCTCGGTTGTCAGCAAAGTGCATTAGGGGCCCCATGGTCTCTTCTGTTTTTGCAGTCAGCTGCCCACAAGAGAATTCCAGTAGCATGCATGTGTGTTTATTCTGATGATCTGATGGTTTTACACCTGGAACCTCACTCACCTAGGGCCTACGCTTCTAGGGAGAGTAAATCCTCACACACACACACACACATATACACACACGCACGCACGCGCACACACACATGCACATGCACACGTGCGTGCACACACACTCACACACACGCACAAGCAGCCAGTTTGTATGTGGACTAACCAACCCAGGCCTTGTCTTCAGCTTGTGACCCCAGGGTCCATGCCAGTCAGCCAGGATTGGTCCCTGTACCACAGAGTCTGGGAAGCCGTCTGTACCAGCCAAGCTTAGGCCTGCTCACTGGCTTTGTCTGGCCTTTCCCAGGAAAACCATATGAAGGTTCTCACCCGTGGGTAGTATGGTGGTTTGAAAGAAAATGGCAGAAAGCAGCCACATTCTTCACCAAACGACACATGTTTAGTATGTCTCTATGCCACATACTAAAATTCTTCTCCTTTGAAACCTCTTGAACCCCATAGTTCCAATCGCCCTCAGTACGACAGTCTTCCACTTGGTGGGGTCCTGAAAGGCATCTGCCCACGTGAAGGGCATCCCAAAGGCTGTAGAAGATTCTTTCTTAAAAGGTCAGAGATAAGAGGCTTCACTCCCCTGTGGCTAAAGAGAGAGAGTGGATATTAAGCCTGGGTGATATATTTAGTGGGGTTTGATTATAACCCTACCCTGATAAGAGTGGAACAAGAAGATGTGGGTCCTAAAACTCTGTCAGAACTAAATACACGGCCCCAGCATCTAGAAGGAGAGAGACGGATCACCCTGATACTGTGATGTCTACCCAAGATTCCCAGTGAGAGATGGGCAGTGATCAGGCCAAGAGAGCATGGAATCACTCAGTTGTCCATGGCCAGATCTAGGTCAGCCATTGAAGGTCCATTAGGGCTTGGTGCCTCCACACCATGAGGGACATGGGGGCAGTCAACACTCGAATGCCCTTCTTGATGGCACATTGGACCTGGTCTGGGTGGCTTATAAGGGATCAGACAGACCTGGGTGCAGTAATCCTCATGACTGCATTTGAAACAGGGACCCAGAGATTCTCAGACTTTGGGAGGCCAGAGAGCCTGGGCAGTTGCTATGGCCAGTTGAAAGGCCTTCACCATCATCAGGCAATTTTGTTTTAGGGCTTTTTCATGTGTCCCAGGGTGCACCTTAAAGTCACTGTTAAGACCATGGAGTCAGGAGTCATTTCTCTAGACGTTTAAGTTTGGCTCTGATACCAGGGAGACTGCGGGAAGTAGTAGGTATAGGAGTGTTTTCATTCTGGGGTCTCGCCATCCAGATTGGTATATTATAAATTGAGATGGGTTATCATGTTTGTCCTGGATGATTTTTTTTTTAAATAATTTACCTCTTTAAGGGTGGCCATTCAGGAGACCAGTTGCAAACTGATCAGTCTAGCAAGGATGCCCCCCTGGGGCATAGTAATTTCATTCAGGGTCCTGGTCAGGGATTGCTTCAGCTCTGACTGGGTGGGCAACTGTGGCTGAAAAGTGAGAAAGAGAAATCAGAGAGTCTGGAGAGGAAGAGAAGGGACTGTGGGCTGAGGTTTGTTAGTGTGAAGATAGTGGAAGAATCATCTGGTTTGGGCCTCACAGTTAGGAGGAGTTGTTTTTCCTTAGATGGCTTATGTTATGTGATTGCTTTAATCAAGATGGGAGTGAGGTCACATGGCAAAGTCCATCCTTCCCAACCTTAGGAAAGATGGATTTCAGCCATGTGGCTACCTCCATCCCAGTGGGGGGACAGCAGCTAAGGTGATGGCAAGCCACGTGCTTCCTTTAATAATACCTATGCTTAGATTTTTAACTATTAGTTCCGGTGTTATGAGTTACAAATTAACCCCTTTGTTACAGATTTTATAGGGTTTTAATCCTACCCAATTGGTGTAGGAGGGTTCTTCTGTATTTTGTGTTGCTTTCATTGGTTAATAAAGAAGCTGCCTTGGCCTTTTGATAGGGCAGGACTTTGATAGGCAGGGGAAAAGAGAACAGTATGTTGGGAAGAAGACTGAGTCAGGGAGAGCTGACACCATGAAGCTGCCAGGGTCAGACATGCTGAATGATTCCTGGTAAGACCACTACCTCGTGGTGACACGCAGACTATTAGAAATGGACTGAATCAGATGTAAGAGTTGACCAACAAGAGGCTAGTGATAATGGGCCAGGCAGTAATTTAAATGAATATCATTTTCGTGTGGTTATTTCAGATGTAAGGTAGCCGCTTAGCCGTGGCCGGGAGCTAGGTGCTGGGAACAAATGGTCGCGCTCCTCTCAGATGCTGGGAACACAGCTCGCACCCCCATTACTATACCCAATACACTTACAAATCTTGAGGTACAGAAAGTTTGCATAATAGTTTTACAGATCTTGAGATAAGATTTATACCTTAGCAAAAGTTTCAGAGTTAAACCAAAACCGCAAGGGCTTGAGATGAGTAGCAATGGTCCCCATTGGGAACAGTCAGCCCCTTTATTCTGTTTTGCTCTTTTCTTTGTCATATGGCAGGTGGCTTGCCTGATACAGGACAGAAATTTTGGAAGAAACCTTTAAACATGCTTGGGTCCAGAGGAGGAGGAGACCTACTTTAACTCCAGAGTCAGATTTTAATTCAAGTGGAACAGCAAAAAACAAAACAAAACAACAACAACAACATAAAAAACCAAAACAGTATAATGACATTCATACTTAAAAGACTCCTGAATGGCTGTAAAGCTGAATTTAGTAAGCTGAGAACAAAGAAGGTTTAGAGAGAGGAAACTTTTGAGTCTTGACTGTAGACAGAGGATCCTGTAGGAGGGAGCTGAGAGAAACACCAGCCAGTGAGGAGTGTGTGCATGGTGTGGGCGCGTTGCAACTAAGTTGCTTTCTGCCCCCCTGCTAGGTCTGACTCTTAGCTCCCACTTTGCAACAAACTTACAGATCCACCTATTGTAACTTAAAAGACAGAAACAAACCGGGCTTGGAGTGGAGAAATAGGAAATGTGGAATCTTCTCCCGTTTCTCTGATCACACAATATTTGTAAAGGTCCCAAATAATATTAGCATGTAAGGTGCCATTAGGTAACCCTTTGTATTCATTACCTAAGGAGTTCAATACCGAGTTTGATTGCAAAAGTGAATAAATTCAGAGCCCTTCAGGTTGGGTGCCAGGTGGAGAGGCTGGGGTTTTCTAAGAGGCATCTCAAGGGGGAATGAGAGGGTATGGGAGACTCAATCCCATGGATGAGAGAAAAGGAAAATGTCACTGAAGCATCTCCAGGACTCAGAGAGGACCAAATGAGGACTAAGCCATTCGCTGGGTCGTCACCACACTCAACTGAAGTCAGGGCTTAGCCAGAGACTCAGGGCTTGGAACCAGGACTTTAGTAGAGGCAAAGGTGAGAATGAAAACCAAACTCTAGGAGCAGGGGGTCTCATCCACAGGAGAGGGTCACAAAAGTCACGAGGGCCTAGAGGAGCTGTGGGATTACCGGCAGCTCCAAGGGGAAGGCGGGAGAAGAGGGCAGGAAGGGGCGCAATAGCCTGGTTTGGTCTAAGGAAACTGCAGGATTGTAGCTCCAACGGTGGGGGATGAGGTCAGGTGAAGAGGGCCAGGTTTAGCCCTAAAGACCATGGCTGAGGATATCTCTGACTCCATTGCCAGAACTCAGCGTGACTTCCTCAGACTCAGGGAAATGTTTACACTGACCAAAGGGAAGCTTACCTGATTACTGCTGATGGATGGGGTGGTGAGTATTAGGTGACCCAGAAGATGAGTCTGTTGCAGGCGTGCTGGGGATGAGGGATAAGTTCCCAGTGCAGCTCAGATCTCGAGGGGAAATTCAGGCACTAGGAGAGCCTGTCTGAGTCTCTGCACCAAATGTGTTACAGCTCAGACAGAAAGGTATTCTGGCAGCTGGGAGTCAAGGAATACCCCAACATCACACCACACAACAAACCCCGCACAAGAGATTTAGTGGGAAGGAAAACACGAGGAGGGTGGCTGCCTCTGCTCAGAAGAGAAACAGCAGCAAACCCAACAGGATACAGGGCTTTGCTAAAATTTCTTGGGAAGTAGTTGGAACTTTTCAGCGTGGAACTTTCCAGGGTGGAGATTGGTGGAATTTCACATCCAGAGATTGGGCTTTTTGCTCTGTAGGATGGGGGCAGGGTCCAGCAGCTAGGACAGCTAGAGTGTCTGTGGTTGGAACCTGGCATTAGAGGACCTTGAGGGAGGGGCCTTGTCACTCATGTGGCTCCAGGGGCTTACAGTGACCACGACTTTTATGAAGGAAAACATTTAATTGGGTCTAACTTACCATTTTAGAGGTTTAGTCCATTATTATCATGGTGAGAAGCATGGGAGCATGTAGGTAGACATGCTGAAGAAGGAGCTGGGACCTTGATCTGCAGGCATCAGGAAGTGAACTGTTCCACAATGGGCATAGTTTGAGCATATACAAGACCTCAAAGCCTGCCCCCATGGTGACATGCTTCCTCCAACAAGGCCACACTTACTCCAACAAGGCCACATCCACTCCAACAAGGCCACACCTACTCCAACAAGGCCGCATCTAATTCCTAATAGTGTCACTCCCTATGAGCCTATGGGGGCATTTTCTTTAAAATCACCCATGGGTAAAAACCTTCTGTGGTGGTATGAATAGGTATGGCCCTAATACACTGGTGTGTTTGAATGCTTGGTCATTAGGAATTAGATGTGGCCTTGCTGGAATAGATGTGGCCTTGTTAGAGTAGAAGTGACTTTGTTGGAGTGGGTGTGGCCTTGTTGGAGGAAGTGTGTCACTGGGGACAGGATGAGGGCTCAGATGCTTAAGCCAGGTCCACTGTGGCACTCTCTTCCTGCTACCTGAATATCTGAATGCAGAACTCTCAGCTCCCTGTCCAGCATCGTGTCTGCCTGTATAACCATGCTTCATGACATCACCATAATGGATAAACCTCTGGAACTTAAGCCAGCTCCAGTTTCCCTTTATAAAAGATGCCATGGTCTTTGTGTCTCGTCACAGCAATAGAAACCCTGACTAAAACAAGTAAACTTGCCCCTTGTGTTTGCTGACCAACTTTGGGGCTTCCCCAGGTGGCTCTGTGTGGCATAGGGGAGGGGATCTAACAAGCCTGCTTCTCAATGGTGGCTCCCCCAGTTTGTGGCTTTGCCAGCCTGCATCTTGGTAATAATACTTGCACTGTGAGATGGTCCACAGGACAAGAGTGTGCTGTCTTATCGGGTGGATGGCCAGAGGTTCAGGAAATTGTAGGCCACAGTGCTGGATTCTCAGCCGTAGTTTTCATTCCTCATGGATTGTGTGATGTTTGCTGGGAAGATGTGAGATCTTCATTATTTGGAAGCTGACAAGCCAAAGAAAGTCCTATTACATATAAAACCTTTTTTTTTCCAATCAAGAAGACTGGAAATTGGAGGTGATTAACATTCCAATTTGCTGCAAAGAGGGCCTGCTTGTTTATCCCAGCCGCCCAGCTAGCTTAGCCCCAAAATAACCACACAGAAATTGTATTAATTAAATTACTGCTTGGCCCATTAGCTATCATTGGATTTTTATTGGCTAACTCTTATATATTAATCTAACCCATTTCTATTAATCTGTATATCACCACCAGGTCACAGCCTACCAGCAAAGTCTCATCATGTCTGTCTCTGGCA
>JAQHUG010000212.1:684481-717914 GCA_028555095.1 Dicrostonyx torquatus
CCAGGCTGGCCCCGAACTCACAGAGATGACTGCCTCTGCCTCCCGAGTGCTGGGATGAAAGGCATGTGCCACCACCGTCTGACTCCAGCTTACTATTATTCTTTGTCCTGTGACGCAAACAGGAATGACCTCATGTTTCCAGGGCTTTATATCCTTAGCTTAGGTACCTCTATCCTGTAAAACTTGGAGTGAAGACTCTACATTGCGTTCCTCCTGTTGATCTGTCATACCACATTGTGATTCTCAGGTCCATCTAGGACCCCATGAGGATGGAGGTGGGGGTTCTGTCACACTGTGTAGGTGTATGTGAGTGAGCAACCTCATGGACTGGGCCTGTTGGGTCTTTCCTGCTCAGCACGCAGCCCTTTCTGTAGATGTCTTCCCACCCTCCTGGGAGCCTCCACTCCTGTACCCCAGCACTAGCACTACAGATGCTGGCCACTTTACAGAATCATCTCCGCAGCCCTACTCTTACGTTTGAGTGTTTTGCCTGTGTATGTTTTTGCACCATGTGCGTGCTTGGTGCCTGAAGTGGCCCTGCGGGGGCATCAAATGCCCTGGAACTGGAGGCACTGTGGGATGCTGGGAACCAAACCCTGGGTCCCCTGGAAGAGCACTTGCACTCTTAACCCCTGAGCTATCTCTTCAGCCCCTCACCTCTACTGCTTTTGACATTGCGACATGGTTCCTGACTTCCTGCCTAGACCTTCAGTCCACCACTTATGGATATCTTGTGGGAACTCTCTTCCTTTCCCAGCCTCTGCATCTGTTTGTGGGCCTGGGGGCTCTACTGCTTGATTGGTC
Organism: Dicrostonyx torquatus; assembly: GCA_028555095.1. NCBI lineage: Eukaryota > Metazoa > Chordata > Mammalia > Rodentia > Cricetidae > Dicrostonyx > Dicrostonyx torquatus. The sequence continues at coordinate 685,286 of JAQHUG010000212.1, forward strand.
AGGCTGCCCAAGTGGTACCCAACTTCAGTCAAGCAGGGCCTGAACGAGAAAGCATCACAGGGCTAGTGAAGAACGGCCAGGACAAGCGGGTTCCCGAACCCTCTACTCTTCCAAGGGGCACATCGCTGCGAGCTTCTGTTTATCTCCTGCGGGTTGTTTTCCTCTCTAGTTCATGGCTTAAAAGCTGACACAAGAACAGCAGGAAAAGTACGTTATGACGAAAATCAAGATTTTCGCAAAAACGCGACACTCTGGAAATTTTCAAAGCAAGAACCCAGGCTCTGGAAAGGCTGGGTTCTTGTAATTAAATGCCGCTGCCCTGCAGTTCAGATCGCTGCTTCAACTCCAATGCAGCTGCCCTGCAGCATTTCCAAGCGCCTTACGTAAGCAAAGACTCGCATTAGCACATTTCGCGCAGGCGCACGGCTTGCGGAGGAAGTCCGTCGAGCTTCTCCTGCTACGCCATTGGCCAATGGGTTTATGCATATGTAAATAAAGTAACCCCCTCCCACCCACGTTCCTTCCCCACTTAGGAAGCTAGATCTTCATCGAGGGGTGGGGTAGAGGCTCTGGCTATCCGGGGCGGCGCCTGGGGCGGGACAAGGGCGTGGCCTAGCAGTCCTGTCTCAGGAGGTAGTGCAGCCCTCCCGGACTGGGCGACGGGGTTGAGTATTCCGGACTGAGGCTTCCCGGAACCCGGAGCAGAAGGGGACCGAGGAAACCATGAGTGCGGTGGACCTTAGTCGCGTGGGCGCATGTGTCTTGAAGCATGCAGTGACCGGGGAGGTGAGGTCTGCCCGGCGCAGGGCGGAGAACGTATTCCAGCACCCGCCCGAGTGCCCTGCCAACTCACATGGGCTAGAGTGGAGGTTCTGAGGGGTCCCGTGGGTTGGCATGCTGGGCGTGGGTATTGCCGCAGTAGGACCAGTGGGACTGAGAATCATGGAGCAGCACGCTGCGGGACATGTACGGCTGTAGGACCTACGGATATGATGAGCCCACGCCCCCTGACAGCTTTCTTCTGCAGGCTGTGGAGCTGCGGAGCCTTTGGCAGGATAAAGCTTGTGTGGTGGCGGGTCTGCGACGCTTTGGCTGCATGATATGTCGTTGGATCGCTCAGGATCTCAGCAACCTCCGGAGCTTTCTGGACCAACACGATGTGCGCCTAGTGGGCGTGGGGCCTGAGGCCCTGGGCCTGCAGGAATTCCTGGATGGTGGTTATTTCTCAGGAGGTGCGACTCTTCCCGGACTGGGAACCTTGGCTGGCCTCCCCGCCAAGCCCTGTCCACCCGCTTCCAGGCCCAGCAGGAACATACTCATGTGTCAGCACTTTCAACTCTCCCATGTGCAATCTCCAGCCTGTGCACTGGCTGCCTAGGCATAGTGGCAAAGTCCTAGGGACCTGCCCTTCCCATTTAAGCAGTGCTGACATTCAATCCCACCTTGCTCCTCTTGGCTTGCTTGGGTTGAACTGGACACCGTAAGTGGAGGGGACAGAGGGCAGAATGTAGGAGGCCTGGGGCACATACCTGTGGTTTTCCCTTTTAGAACTCTATCTCGATGAGAGCAAGCAGTTCTACAAGGAGCTGGGCTTCAAGCGGTAAGTGTGGCGGTGTGGGAGCATGAGACTAGCCAGGGGCAGGAGGAGAGAGTGGCCGCTGCTCTGTCATGCATCTTCTTGCTACCATTCTCTGCTCTGCTGGTCAGTTTGTGCCATGGAAATGGACTTTGGTGGCCTGGGCAGTTTGAGTTTGCCCTTCTCTGGGGGCTTCTCATGGGTGTTGGCCCAAGTCAGGCCTACCCTCAGCAGTTTCATAAACAGGAGGGAATCTTGGAGCCCAGTCCCTTAGCAATGGCCCATTTCAGTCCTCTGTTGCCACAGCCTGCCTGTCGTGATCGGCAGTGCCAGCTAAGCCAGATCCCTGGGCACACCCAGCTTAGAGTTCAGTCCCCACATTCCAGCCCCTCTCCGGGGCCTCAGGCCAGCGGTATCCAACCTGGGGCTCCCTATGCTTCTATAGATGCTCTGGGTTCAGGTTGAGACCCTGGTAAGAGAAGTAGGTGGGGCAGGACACTGGGAACAGGTGTGTGTGCTTGTGATCTTCCAGCATCTGAATTAGGAACCTTGTGTCTTTGTAGGTACAACAGCTTAAGCATCCTGCCAGCTGCCCTGGGGAAACCTGTGCGGGATGTAGCCTCCAAGGTCTGTGGCAGCCAAGAGCATGGTGGGAGTCCCTGGAGACTTCGCTATGGGGCTGACCTGGGTCCTGTTCCTGTCTTTCTAGGCTAAGGCTGTTGGCATCCAGGGGAACCTGTCTGGTGACCTCCTGCAGAGTGGAGGACTGCTGGTGGTTAGCAAGGGTGGGTCAGGGCAGGGCGTACGGCTCCATCTTGCCCTTCTTGGTGATTTCTGTCTTCATGGCGCCCACCCCTGGGTCTTGGGTGCTTGGGTGGGAGGTTGGGCTGATTGGCTTGGTTAGTGGATTCCCCTCTTTTTCCTGTCTCATGGGTGTACGATACAAGCAACTTGACTGCGTGCCTGTGGCTGCAGGTGGTGACAAAGTACTGCTACACTTCATCCAGAAGTCCCCAGGCGACTATGTTCCCCAGGAGGATCTCCTGCAGGCCTTGGGTATCTCTGCAGAGGTTTCCTCCAGCAAACCACCCCAGGTGAGTAGAGGCCTTGGGGAACACTGCTTGTTATCCAGCCCCAAGCACGAACGCGCGCGTGTGTGTGTACACATGCATACACACACATATATATGTGTATATATCACACACACACGTATATATATATAAAACACACATATACATACACATACCTTTGGGACACACACACACACATCACATATATATCCCTTTGGAACCGTGCTTGGCATGGCCAGGAACTGAGCTATAGCCTCTTGGAATTTACCTAATTTTGTGTGTGTTGGCAGCCTTGGGATGTGGATGTGTCTCTGTGACTCTACTTGTAACGGGGAATAAGCTGAAAGGGATGGAGGAGCAGTGAGGACAGTGGTCAGGCATAGCAGGGTCCCGCTGTGGGCAGGAGCTGTGGGCTCTGTTCTACGTGTCTCCATCAGGCGTGGTTCTACCCGCTCTGCTCCATGTGGAACGGAGGAATGTATGGGTGAGACTGCTTCCTGTGTCCAGCATGCCTCCTTCTTGGCCTCTGAGGAGTGTGACCAGACTGACAGGGCCCCTGTTTCCCCTACAGTGTGATGAAGAGGTGTGTGGAAGGTGATGCCTGGCCTCTGAGGACTTGGAGGCGTCTGCAACCTTGGATGTAGCTGGAGTAGAAGGAATCGCTGTGGAGCCATTGGGTCAGGATATGGACATTGTCCTCTCCTTGAACGGCAGTGAGCCATTAAAGTGCAGGTCCTGGGCAGTGAGTGTCCCCACTGCTTCCGCACTCTGCATCCTCTGTAGTTCCTACTGCTGTCCCTGAGGGCAGGAGGGACTTGAAGTGTAATCTTCCTGGAGGACAGACTTCAGGCTTTGGTTGTGGGACCCTGGGGACAACAGTGTCATTTCCTTACAAGGTCACCCTAACACTGTGGCTCACTCCATTGGAGGATGCAGAGAGGAGAGTTTGTTGGACTCAGCTCCCATATGGAGCCCAGTTGTGGGGAATGGGAGGCAGGTGTCTGCTTGTGTTCGTGGCGGAGGTTGGAGGCTGTCTGGACTCAGGGAAGAGGTGGCAGATGAAGACTGAGCGACCATTTCTGGAGCTAGAAACCCTTTCTGGATCTGACTGGCTGGTGCTGTCCTGGAAGAAGCCTGGGGCTGGCTGAGCATGTCTGTTTCCCCGGGGTCCTAAGGTCTGAGCAGAACTCCAGACACCCTACCATTTCGGGTCTTCCCTTCCCTCTAGGTGGGCTCTGATGACCAGCTTAGCACATTCTAAGACCAAGCCAGGGTGACTGCCGTGTCCACCTCGATGTCCTCCCTCTCTCCAGGGACCACGTATAAATAGCAGGCAATGCCCCCTTTGCGATCTAGACCATCTCTGGCTTCCAGATTTCACCTGTTGCTCCCCAAGTCTTGAGGTCCCTCTGCCAGGTACTGATGTGAGTCACCAGGATATAAAGGTCAGGTCCGGTCCTAGAAGCCCAACTCACTGAATTGTAGACCCAAAGGGTGGCCTCTAGAGGCATCCTGGTCTCTTCAGGGTTCTTAGCACAGAAAACTGGGAGGCTGGTCAGGAGCCCTTTCTTCCTCCCCATCAGCTGTAATTCTCGCCCTGACCACAGCTTACCCAGCTGCTTCCACCTGACCACCCACCTGACCCTTACATGAGCAACACAAAGTCTTCTTTGAAGTGTTTACTTAGCTCAAGTCTGAAGCTTGAGGATATTTAGCCACGCACTATGGAGAGGGTGGAAGACAGCAGACAGCTCCTACAGGACTGATGACCCTCGCTGGCCCCAAGGGGCGCGGGACCAGGCACCACTCATCCCGGGTGTGGGCAGGCGGCTGCGCACTCGGCCAGGCGGCTGCGCACTCGGCCAGGTGCGGAGGGCTGGCTGGTGGCTCCAGTGGCCTTCAGGCAAAGACTTGCACATCCAGCTGCACCATTCACGAAGCCTCTGGGTGGCGGGTGGGCGTGGGCTGCAGCGTAGCTCAGCCTTGGCTACCAGATACGACACCGCTTCCTGGGGTGCATGGGGCTGCCTCGTGGGCAGTGGAATGCCTCAGAGAAGCCGGCCAGGTTCTGGAGTGAGCCCAGTACCCTGTAGACCAGAAAGTCCAAGGGGGTCTGAGATGAGGGAAGGGGCCAGGGCAGGGGCAGACATGCATGCTTTCTTGGGGACTGTACACTTGCCTGTACTTAAGAGGACTGTGGACATCCGTCTTGATGGATTGGACAGCAAACTCAGGCCTGTAGGACCCGCACCACACCTAGAGGGACATGAATGGCTTGGTTACTGGCCTGAGGGCTGGTGCAATGCCCTCCTCTTAGAGAGACCAACAGATTCCTTCCTTCCGTATCTGCTGCCTCCTCCCCAGGTGGCTCCCAATCCCCAGCTTCAGCCTTTCTCTAGGAAGCCTGCCAAGCCTACTGGTTCTGGTTTTGGAATGTGGCAAGCTCATGGTGCCCTTGTATGCACCGTAGAGTGGGCCCTCCAAAGCTGTGGGTGTGAGGAGCAGGACTAGAAGTTACCTGGGCATAGTTGAGAAAGAAAAGCTGGGCATAGGTCAGGTTCAATCCCGGCAGTTGCTGATCCTTGCCGCCTTCAGACAGCCACTGTAGGTAAGCCTGTGAGTACCAAATTGGTCCAGCCAGGCTCTCAGAGAGCCCCATGCAGAATAATCTGGTTCCAGGACCTTCCCTAGATGGGAACCCTGCCTCCCTAGCTTAGGGCTGCTGTGTACAAGCCAGATAATAATTCTGCAGCCTTCAAAAGACTGATCCAACAGAGCTCTGTGGGACCCTTGGTCATATAATAGCTGCTACCTGAAATCCACTCATCTGGGCTCCTGGTACCTGGTGCTCTATTCCCAAGGCTGGAGATGTGGGCTGCTGAAGCCCATGGTCATGTTGTCTCTGCCCTCAATACTCATTAGGAGACAAAAAGGGTTCCCACACTTGCTCATGTGGGAAATGGGTGCGATACCAGGTTTACAACCATGGGGTTGGGATTTCTATCCCCCCCCCAGTCCAATTGGAGTGTTTTTAGGACACAGCCCTAGTTTGGGCATTGCCCTGCCATACTGAGACTGCCTCATCTCTCTCCGAGGGCTCCGCTAGGGCTCACCTTGTATGCCTGTCGCACCCCACCGTTGTCAGCGATGTTCTCCCCGAGGGTGCTGAATCCGTTCACCTGCACGAGAGAGACAGAATGAGGGGGGCAACCTGGCCTTGGCCCTCCTCTTGTCCCGTGGGGCTGGCTGGGGTGCGTGCAGGTGTAGGGCCACTGCAGTCCTGGTGACATGCTTACGTTCTGGTCGTCGGCCAGTTCCCAGGAAAAGTTGCTGTACTGATAGACCATGCACTCCGACTGTTTGCGGAAGTGCTGGGCTGAGAAGTTACTCCACCAATCCAGCATGTTGCCATTCTTGTCGAAGTTCCGACCTGGGCGGCGGCAGAGGACGCACACACTGTACCCCAAGACCCCGTTCTCACTGCCTCCTGCGCCCCTCTCCAAAGGCCAGGCCAGTGCTAGATTTCAGGGGTTCTGAGCATACAGCACCATGTTGAGGGCTGCTCAGGAGAGCTTCCATGCCATCCCATCCTTGCCCCTGATTAGGACCAGGAGTCTCAAATTCAGCGGATCTAAACCCAGTTAAGGGGGCACTTGGCTACCCTCATATGACACCCCTGGCTGAGCCATATAGGAAAACCAGCTCAGACATCACAGGTGGTGTCAGGCCCTAAGAGTCAAACAGGGAAGCCGCTCCAGGGATGGAGACCAGGCAAAGCCCCTGTCCAACTAATCTACTGAGAGATTGAATGGATGATCCCTGGCCGCTCAGTAGAGGTGTGTGTGTGTGTGTGTGTGTGTGTGTGTGTGTGCTCGCACGCACGTGCGTGTGACTTACAGGTGTATCTGTGACTGGGGCACTCCCCTCTGCCCCTTTACCATTGTCATCAAAGCCGTGTGTAATCTCATGCCCAATCACCATCCCAATGCCCCCAAAGTTCAAGGCTTGTGGTTGGTCCTTGCTGAAGAAGGGTGGCTGGAGAATACCGGCAGGAAACACTGTCCAGGAAGGGTGACAAAGAGAAGCTGTGAGTGACAGTGCCAGGCTCAGGTGGGCGCCTCTACTGGGCCTGCCATCTAATGCTGCGGGCTAGGAAGTGGAGGTTAGGACTCCCTTGCCCAATGTACAGACAGGGAAACTGAGCTCAGGGACTAAAATGGGAATGCTGGATTGGCGATCCATGCCCAGTTTCCTCCCGCCCACCGCTGCCTTCTTAAAAAAGTTCTCTGATGGTTCCTCTCTGTTCCTTCCAACCTATGACCCTTAGGACAACATGAAAGAGACTGGAGCCCACTCTCCTTTCTGAGGTTAGACTGGGAGTTTCCTAAGCAAGGGCGGGAGGCTGTCCTCTGGTACTAGAGAGGCGAGATGGGCTTACCAATCTGGTTTCTGTTTGGGGAGTAGAAGGCATTGACCACTGCAGCCCCGATGATCCAGCTGTGGTGAATATCCTGGTCATTTGGAGTCCACATCTGCCAGGACCCTCCCTATGGTCCCTTCTGCCCTGGCTGACCAGATCCTGCCCTGAAGAGCCCCCAAAGCTGAGGAGGGGGAGGGCTTAGGTCTAGTGTCCTCTTTAGCTGGCATCAGGCCAGACTCCTGTAGCCACCCCTAACCAGTAGGTAAGTCCTGCATGCCAGGCTAGCCTCTTAGTCATTCCACTCACAGGTTCTGGTCCACTTTTTCCCGAAGCTTCTTGAGGCTTCGCTGGGCACTGGCCTTGAGGTTCTGAAGCCCATTCTCGAAATACAGGTCCTCTGAGAAATTCAACTATGAGGAGACCAAAGCTTGACACGACTGGCACTCAGGCTGAGTCCCCAGGAGTGTTAGAGGAAGGGCTGAAGATTGGGGAAGGGTCTCCAGACCCTCAGCTGGCATGTGGCCCTCAGGCTCCTGGAGCAGCTAAGTGCAAAGTTTAGTTTCCCTGGGCCTCAGTTTCTCTGTCTGTTAGCAGAGTGAGATTAGAGTCCCCTCTAGGGTGTAGAAGTGTGGCTAAGTGAGCCTGCCATGGAGAACCCCCTCTCCAGGGGTTCAGGGCAGGGGGTGGGGGAGGGGCCAGGCAGAGCGCCCAAGGGTACGCACACTGGAGTATTCCTCATCCAGGTGCCTGTTGTTTTCTTCCAAGATATAGTCAGGGTAGCCGATCAGTTCCTGGATGTTCATGGCCTGCGCAGAGGAGGGGCAGCTGGGGTCATCCACCATGGGCAGTCCCTAGTCCTACACGCTAGCTCTGTTCTCTGCTGCGCCAGTAAGGTGACAACAGACACTTTCCCTCTATCAGCTTGCAGAACCAGACACGTAGGTGGGGCTCTGTATGGGTGCTCGGGAGTCCAGTGACAGTGGCTTGTCACCAGACCTAGAGGAGTGCAGATAGATCCTAGCCCCAGACCACGGAGTCTCCTGTTTCCTGGGGATTTTCCAGGCACTTCCCTCCCAACAGGGCTGTTTCTCCAGCATGGGGTCCTGACCACAGGAACTTCCCTCAGGTCTTCACACAGGTTGTAGCTCACCCACCTTTTCCTGGGCCTTTATCTTAGATTCCTCATCCATCCAGTTCAGCTCATCCAGGGTATCCACAAACACCGATCTTACCTTGTCAATCAGCTCTTTGACCTGGGGGAATGCATACCCTCATGTCCTAGGCTGGCTTAGGGGACATGACTAGCACTCCAGGCTTGGTCTCACCTTTAGGATGAGACCAGTGCTGCTCTGTCCCTGACCTCCTAGAGGGGTGTGGCATTGATATGGGGTTCAGAATTGGAGCCTCACAGGTGGTTTGCAGGCTTGCTTGTCCTGGGCTCAGAACCCAGACATACAATCTGTGCCTTTCCCAGGGACCTAACAGGGTCCAGGGCTGGAGCCTAAGGTCAGAAGCACCTGGGGGCAGGGTTTCTCCTGGCCTTCCTCTGTTGTGGTGGGCACTAGGATTAATGCATGTCCTTCTGCCACACATGGGAGTCACTGGGTAGGGTAGTGGTGATGGGGCTGGCATCCTTGCCAGGAGGCTGTCCCAGGGTGAGCTTGAGAGCAGCCATGGACAGTGCCCATCTGAAGTCAAGGTTACACACCATGTCCTTGCTGTCCTTGGAGAAGGCCTCCTTGATGTAGAGGGCGCCCACGGCACTCTCCATGTTGCTGTTGACATAGCTGACACACTCCCGCCAGCGCACCTCCTCCACGGTTGTGCCATACAGCGCCTGGCGTGTTTATTCATTCAGTCACTCATGCGTTCCATCCCATGTGCCAATGTTTAACTTTCCCAGGTCATGAGTGGGGCCCTGAGCTTGTGAGGCAGGCAAATCCTCCCACCACAGGCTTCAGGGTACCCAGAGGGGAGACACAGGATGACTCAGACCGGATGCTGCCCATGGACATGAGAAGACCACTACTCTGGAAAAGTTAGGGTCCCACTCAGACCCTGTCCTCACCCCCTGGACCTGGTGGTTTGCCTGGATACTACCCAGAGCTTGTCCTCTTCTTGTCTCGAAAGTCAAACTGACCTCTTCTGAGCAACTCCCTACCCTGCCTGGTCCCTCCTCTGGTCACACTTGGTTTTTGACAGCCCCGTCTTCTGCTTTGTTGGCTTCTATTGTTGGCAGTCCCAAGAGGGCAGGAGCCTTTTCTCAGACCCCATTGATGACAGTGCATGCACGGCTCACAGCTTAAACTCAGCATCATGAGGGGGGCAAAGGACACACTCACCTTGTGGTACTTCACCCTCGCGTCTTTGAATCTCTGGCTCAGGCTGCTGATGCGATCCAGCACCAGACGCCAGACCAAGTAGTTCTGCATGGTCCTAGAAGAAGCAGAGGTGCAACGGGGCAGGTGAGCGGCTTTCTGCCAAGGGAGGAGACACGGGTTAGCCAGCAGATTCTACAACGAGCAGAGTTCAAGATTCTCTTAAGAACTGGCTTGTTGGGCTGGAGAGATGGCTCAGAGGTTGAGCACTGATTGCTCTTCCAGAGGTCCTGAGTTCAATTCCCAGCAACCACATGGTGGCTCACAGCCATCTGTAATGAGATCTGGTGCTCTCTTCTGGCATGCAAGCATACATGGAAGGAATGTTGCATACATAATAAATAAATAAAAAAAGAACTGGCTTGTTTATCCCTCATGCTTGATAGGATTCCTGTCACCAGGGTGAGGCACCATGGGCACCAAAATTGAACCTCTGTGTCCCTCACGCCTGAGAAATTCTTGGTGGTATCCTCTCCTGAAAGCAGGAAGTGTGTGTGTGTGTGTGTGTGTGTGTGTGTGTGTGTGTGTTGTGGGACAGGGACAAAGTTGCTATGGAAAGTTCCCCTTCCCGGCCTCACCGTGATGAGTAGATGTCAATGATTGACTCGAGGTTCTGCAGGTAGGGGATGCCGTAGACCACCACCTCCTCATCTGGTAACAGGTCAATTTGGACAGAGGACAGCACACTTTGTATGAAGAGGGTCCAGTTAAACCCCTGTAGAGAGAGAGGTGGGGAGAAAGAAGGGAAGGTGGACCTCTGTGCATCTAAGAAACTCAGCTTCCACTGAAGAACATTTGAGAGACAGGTGAGAAGGGGCTGTTAAGAATCCAGACAAAGGGTGACATTTCCCCAGAGCCTGTGGGCTATGAGATTGCTAGGAACCTGTGCAGAATGTTTGAAAGTGAAGTGTAGTTGGGGAAATTACTGGACAAACACGATTTAGCAAAAATGACCAAAGTAGAAAATATGATAGTCTTATATGTTACATCAGCTGGGTAGTTATCTATTTTGTGTACAACTTTTTTTTTTTAGTATTTATGTGAGAATTGAACATAAGCCTCACGCATGCAAGCGCCGTGTGCTACCACGAAACTCTCCTAGCCCCATAGTCATGTTTGCGCTCAGTAAATCGGCCACTCTGCTGAGATTAGTGCTGTACTTCAACTACTTTGAAAAAGACTATCTTGAGACAGGGTCTCTCATCAGGCTGGCCTTAGCTTCTTTATGCAGCTGACGATGTGCTCTCTCTCTGGTGTGTGTGTTTTCCAGGACAGGGTTTCTCTGTGTAGCCCTGACTGTCCTGGAACTCATTCTGTAGGCCAGGCTGTCCTCAAACTCAGAGATCTGCCTGAATCTGCTTCCTGTGTGCTGGGATTAAAGGTGTGCACCACCCTGCCAGGCTTGAATTTACTGTTTAATTCAAGATTTATTTATTTTTCTGATGTGTGGTGGTGGTGTGGGTGGTGTGGGTGTGTCTGTGGTACCCACTGAAGCCAGAGGAGAGCACTGAATTCCTGGAGCTGGAGTTAACCGGTGATTGTGAGCTGCCTGGTGTGGGTGCTGGGGAATGAACTCTGGTCTTCTAAAAGTGCAGGTTCTTAGTTGCTGAGCCGTCTCTCCAGCCCCGACCTTCGGATCTAGGGACACGGCATGTGGAACACACTCTTGGGGTTCGCCTGTCTTATCCTTGTGCAGAGCTATAGATCCCAGTGTTTATATGTTCTAGTCGGGAGGAAGAGGCTGCAGTCACCTACATCTGACCTGGGCCCTGTCCTGTTTGTGCCCTGTCTGACATGGCCTTTTGTAGCGGCTGTACCCTGACCTACAGAGGCGCCTGTCTCAGGGCAACAATGGATGTCCCCCTAGAATCTTTTCACTGTGTTCATTTAAAGGCATTATCTGCCTGGATGCCAGCCCTACGGTCCCTTTAATGTCGGAGTAGCTTTGCGGGGCGGGGGGGGGGGGATGAGTATCCAGGTGGGTTGGGGCTGAGCCTGTGCTACCTCCTGGTTGGTGCCTGGGTCTCACCTTCAGATCAAACCTGTCCTGCAGCTCCATCAGTTCCATCTTGTGGTACAGGGCGGTGACATCATGCCTTTCCTCCTGGGGGACTGTGGCCTGCGTGGGGACCAGGGGTCACACCGCGTGGCACTCAGCACCTAGCCCGAGCCTCCCAGCGTGGCCCTGCCTCACATTGGCCAGATGTGCCTCCAGTGCCAGCACCTGCGCCATTTCCTTCTCCACCAGAGCGTTGTCATTGGGCAGGTTCAGATCTTTCCTCAGCATGGTGGCCACTGATATCATGAACTGCAGGTAGGCTTCCCGCACCTGGGCCAAAGGGCGATGGATGGAGCTGGGCGGCTTTGGCCACCTTGGCCACCATGGAGCATTCTGTGGGGGTGGGGGTGGTATGTGACATGGAGTGGCCCCTGGAAATTTGCCCCTCTAGCTTCCCCAACAGGTTCTGGCACAGACAGCCCAGAATAGAGCGTGGAGACTGTCCATGCCACACCCCACTGTGACTGCCATCTCCATCCCACTCTCTAGGGACAAGCCTGCATGGTGGCCTCTGTATTCTGTAGTCTGGGTCTATTCCCTAAACTTGGTATGGAGTCACAAGGCTCTGGCCATGCCACACAGCTCAGGACCAAGTTCTAGTCCCAACTCCATTGCTCTGAATGACCCATGCCCAGGCCTCTGAGGGTGGGGACAGTTTTTCAGGGCTCCACAGGTGCTCAGAAACTCTTTAGCCATTGGTGCCAGGGTGAGGTAGGACTGCCCCAGCCATGATTCAGCCACGGGGTGGGAGGTTTGTCTCTTCAGGATGTTTGTCCCATTCAGTCCCATTTTTTCTTGTGCCTATTCTTGAAGGGGCTTTCATCACTCTAGCTGAGGCCTCAGACTGCCCCATCCACCAAGATCTTGCCCTGCCAGCTGCTAGATGGGACTGGGGGCCACACCTGTGAGCTTCTGGGATGATCCGGGTCCTGGTTTCCTGTATCCTGCTACCATCCTCCCTTCTGGATCCACCCATGTGCCCACTAATACTTCCAGCCCTGCTGTGAGGGTCATTCCTACCCTGTTCCTGGCCAGATGCCTTTGCTGTCCCTGCCTTCTTTCTGTCCATCCCAACTCTTCCTTCTACCCTGGCCTTCCTGGGCTATAGCTGATTTCTCTCCACAGATTCAGGGGAAGACTCAGCCAGGCAGGCTCAGGACACTGGGCCCGGTTCTGCACGGATGGGCCAAGCTGAATGGACTGCTTGACCAGATGAGCTCACTCACCTCAGGGCCGGCAGTGTGAACACTGGGTGTCCGTGTTTGTGTCCCCAGTGCTCAGTGCCTGTCCATAGCCCCACAGTGCTTCCAGAGGCTGGCTGTGGGGAGCAAGGCTAGCGGGCAAGCAGGAGAGCTGCTCTCTGGGGGGGGGTCAGTATATGTGCAGGGAACTGCATCTGACATGGGCCCCGAGGATCCCTGCTTACCTTGTGATTATTGCCTTCGTTGAAATAGTACTCGCGGGATGGCATGCCCAAGGTGGGCTGATCTATCTGGAAACACAGAGTGTGTGACTCCTCACGGGTGGTGGGAATCCCTGCAGCCTGGCTGAGGGGGGTAGCAATCCCCTGCCCCTAGACTGTGCCTGGTAACAACACTGGCTCCCTGTGGAAGTCAGATGCTTCCAAACCCAAGCCTTTCATTGACAGAGAGGGGCTGTTTGGGGCGCAAGTCCCCACGGGAGGGACTTGCACCACAGCCTTCCCAAAGTGGCATCTGTGTGCTTCTCGGACCCTCCAGTTATGGTTCCTGGAGGCCTCCTCCCCAGGGGCCAAAGACCTCACTATGGGTGAAAAGCAGGGTAAGCACAGGGCCAGCTTCTCAGAGGCCCCATGTGAGCCCGCCTTAGCACAGTTTACACTGCAGACCAAGCTGAGGACAGGGGACACAAACATTGGGCTCACAGATTCCCCCCAGCCACCACCCCATCTATCTCCCTGCTCTCCTGCAAAGCCCAGAGTTTAGACTCAGGGAGCCCGCCCCCCACCCTACCCACTGAGGGTAGTGCATACATAGATGACATGCCGGCTGGAGTTCTGGTCGTCATTCCAGATGAAGAGGTCAATGAGGACACGCCTGTTGAACTGTGAGTTCAGCACAGCCAGCTGCCGTTCCAGCTGCCACTTGGGGCCTGAGGAGTCAGTACCCACGCTGGAAACTAGCTAGCCCCTCTCCAGACAGGGAACTGTACCTCCTAAGCACAGCATTCTGGGGGTATAGGGAGCCCTGCCAGGCTCGGGTAGTGAACTCATTGTGAGACTTTGGGGACCGAGGAACTATTCTCCAAAGGGGCTTTAGGGACTGTTCTTCAAAGGTCTACAGGGAAAGAGTGGATGTGGATGGGAGATGCCCTATTCCAGGCATCATCCCCGCCCCTAAATCAGAAGTGGGCTACAATCTGAGGGCTGAATAGAGATATGAAGACTGGTGTCTTGGATAATAGGAGGAATGACCCAGTACAGTGCTTCAGGGGACCAGCCATCATGAGCACCCATCACAGATCCTACTGACTCCCCAGTGTGGAGCCTAAGCCAGATTTGGGGACCCTAAGTTATCTCTGGGAGTAATGAGCCTCTTGGGGAGCTTCCCTAAGAGCAGGTGGGTAACCTGTGGGCAGCTGTGGGGTTGAGTAGCCCCTCCCCGAAGTCTGCAAACTTGCCTATACTTACCCACCCTCTCAGTCCACTTCTCCATGGCCACAGGCCAGCCTCCTACCACATCTAAGATGTCCAGCAGGGGCTGAGAGTCTCTCTTCTCTATCACACCTGAGGAGGGAAGGCGTGGATGCTTACGCAGACTCCAGTGGCTCAGGTGCCACAACACCCGCCGGGAACATGCCTGCTCCGTGGGCTCAGCTTTAGCTCGGGGTTTGCTGATGAAGCACACAGAGGATGGGGACTTTCCAGCAGGTGAAAAGCCTAGGGAAGGAGTGGTGGCCAGGATGGAGGCCCAGAGAGAGAATGTGCTCGGGCAAGAGAATGTGCTTGGGTCACACGGGGGCCATGTGGCTTCTTCTGTCACGCATTGGCAGTCTAAAGGCATGGGCTGAAGCCCAGAGAAGCTTCCCTCTAAGGAAGTGCTTTTGTGACAGGATACTTGGGAGAACTTCAGGCAAGGACTAAGTGCAGAGGGCGTAACCCAGAGGTCACTATAGATACAAGGGAGGGCCTTCGGATGACAGGGAAGGACTCCAGAGTCGGTAACAGTGAGAAGGGGCTGATGTCCACTGTCCCGGCACGTGGCAGGGCTGAGGGGCCGCAGGGCAAGGACGATGATGGTGCAGTGGAAAGGGAGGCACCAGAGGAGTCTGATGGAGGATGCTAGCCTCGAGATGCCGTGAGTGTGGAAAGAGGAGGTCTCCCATGGGTTTGAACAGTGGCCTATCTGGCTTTCTCTGCTTGGGCTTCATTTGGAAGTAGGGACAAAGTTAGAGAAACTGGTAGTCATAAATGAAGTCCTGGTTGCTTGGGTCAAAGGGAGCAGGATTCTGTGCAGCTGCTGGGTTGCTGCTGTGGTTGGTGAGCTGGAAGCTGAGGAAGGGGCTCAGGGTTCTGTTCACATCTGCTGCCATCCTGCCTTGGGCACCCAGACAAGAAATTAAGGAAATGTGAGAATCTAAAGGAAGTTGTCTGTGACTTGTGGGTATTGGTCACATGGTTTGTGGAGATAAGATAGCCCTGGCCATTCCCAAGTATGGGTTTCAATGGAGATAATCTCATAAAATCACAGTCCCACTAAATTGCATTGTTGGCACACAAGAATCAACCTCGAACCTTTAGGAGATGTCCAGGGAAGAAAGGTGGCCCCAACTTGCAGCTTCAGCCAGCAAGAGTGGTACCTTCAGGTAATGTAACTACAGGCTAGGGTTATACAGCCCCAAACACAGGGTAATGAGCTAGGCCAGCTGAGGCACAACACACAGCTCCTTCTCATGTACCCTGCATGATGTTCAATCCCACCCCAAGATACGTCCGTGTATAGTGTGCTGCTGGAGCTAACTGGGCCCTAACAGGTGGCTCGACTTACTTTCGTTCATGCAGGAGCGGTACAGTGTCCTGGCCTTCTCCACAGCCGGCCGGTCCTTGAGAGAGGAGTCCTCCAGCACCCCTGTGGGCAGAGGGGAAAGCCTAACAGAGGTTGAGGTGACTGCTAGGGCCCCAGGACAACTAATCTACTGTAGCCCTTAGCCCCTTCTAGCCCCGGGCTAGCACCATCAAGCTGCCCTGAGACACGGCACGGTCACAGCCCACTCCAACTCCGACTCTGATACCTAGATGTCAGGCAGGAACCCACCCAAGGCTCAGGGACACCTCTATGCCCCCAGGTGGTGGCTCCTCTTCACCTTTAAGGATGACCTCCAGCTCATCCCGGAGAATGTCAAAGACGCTGTATCGGGAGTTGGTCTCGGGAATCACATGATGCCGCAGCCAGCCTCCGCAAGCATACTGGTAGAAGTTGTCACAGGGCTCCTGTGAGTTGTCCATGTTCTGGAGGATTCTGGCAGCTGTTTATCCAGAGGGGGTGTAGAGGGGATGGGGGAGAGGAGACCTGAGTTGTGGACATCTTGATATTATCTCAGAGTCTGAGAGACAGTGTCCTCCCTTTGGGGACAGTTTGTCTGAGATCTAATATCAACTATTAATTTTCTGGCAGCTGCTAACTTGCTCTTGGGCAAGTTAGTCACTCTCCCTGAGTCAGAGGGAGGCTAGCAACATTGGAAGAATTGCCCACGTGACTTCAAGGGCTTCTGCGGCCACTTATAAGCTACAGGATCTTGGATACCCCATCCCTGTTTTCTCCCTTCTGAGGACCTGATATTGGAAGATGGTTCCTGCTCATAGGAAGGCCCAGCCGCTGGCCCTACCCCCTGGCCTCCTAGCCATAGCCTTTCTGCCCCATGCAGTCCTAGTGACCTCTCAGCCCTCAGGTCCTCTGTCCTATGGGGGGGAGAAAAAGATGCCCCGCCCTGTCTATTGCCTTGAGTTTTTTCTTTATCAGAAGGGGCAGCTGTGTCCATCCTAGGATCCAGTGCATGTTGGCGACAGGGGCCTGAGCTATGGGCTCACTGGCTCTGCTCACTCTGCCTGGGCACCACCTGGTCTGGGGCTTTTGTAGTGGGAGATTTCAAAGGAAGCATCACTGTGGGGCTCCAGGACACACTTAGACATAACAACCTGCTCCACCCTTACCCCACAAAACTTTGTTTTCCCTCCTGCAGAGGGCAGTATGGGACACCCAATTTTAAGACAAAGTCTTGGTAGAAAATTTGAAATAAAAAAAGTATCATTTGATTTGACTATCATTTGATTTGACTTTGTTTTCATAGATAAGGGCTCTTGGATCTCTGCAACCCAACCTGCGTGGGAGGCCTGCAGGTGGGAGCCAATCCCAGCTTACAGGGCTGCTCAGCTCGGCTTCAGGCAGCCCCGGAACAGCACTGTGGCCACGCTAGGGGAGGGGCTCACCTGCCATCACGCAGCCTGGGGTGACGCAGACGTCATTCTTCTGTGGTGGCTCTCTGATGGCTGGAGGAGCAGAAGGAGGAACGTGAGGTGCGGAGCATCACATGAGCTGGGACAGAGACTTGGGTGCACAGCTTGCAGGCCTTGGTGAGAGGACCAAGGCCTGGGAGGGCTTGGTGAAGCGCAAGCTGGGGTGGATGTGGCAGGGTGGATGGGATGGGCCTCCATTCTCCCCCACCCTCCGTGGATACCTCCAGGAGAACTCTGAAGCACACCACTGGTCCCCAGTTGGATCCCAAGTGTGACATTTACTTATAGCAGTGACCTGGGATCCCCTTTAAATTCTCTGCCTCCACTGATCCCTATTGTGACCCAGCACCCTCAGAACTGAGGCTGCTCATGACTACCCTGTTGTCCCACCAGCTCTAATGGACTGCATTATCCCACCCTCTCCTTACCCTGTAGTCAGTACACCCAGAGGTGACACCAGGCTGGCCTCCTGGGTGGCACCCAGCTGTGCCCAAACATTCTACATACAACAGGCACTGGAGACTGGTGTCCCTGTCCATATCCTCTCTTCCCTGTCCCCTCCTGCACTCTCTGCCCATCTACCCATGGCAGGACCAGATGCCAAGCCCACCTCCTCAGGGCTGCCTGGCAGGGAAGGCAAAGGCTACCTCGTTTTACAACCGTCTTCTCTTCCTGGGAGAAGCGTAGTCGGCTAGTTAAGAGAGGCAGCTGCTTCCCTGGGGAGAAACACAGTGCTCAGCCTCCTCCAGTAGCCACCCAGTGGAGCCTTTGGGGATCTGGTTATATCAGCGCTGGTGTCTGTGTACAGCGCTGTGGGCTCTAGTGCTCACCACACAGTGAGGGCTGGCTACCAGGGAACTGAGACAGGGGGACTATGGAACATAGGCATCCTCTCCTTTTTCCTCTTCCTTCTCCTCATAGGTCCTGCTAGGCTTGAATGGGAAAGAAAAGGTCCCTTATCTTGCTATTCCTATTTTCTAGTCCTTCTGGAACTACCCAGGCTCTGCCTGTCTTCCTGGACTGCACTTGGAGAAAGCTGCTCTTGCCATCTTACCACAGGAATACATAGGCTAATTTGGGGAGATCAGGCCCTTGTAGGGAGCCCTGCCATGGCAACCTTCACCCCCCGAAACTACTTTCACTGCCTGCTGAAGGTTTAAGGCTACCCTCCTTGTCTGCGTCTCTCCACTACATGTGGGGTGGGAAGCTGCTTATCATGGAAGCCTTCAGGACCTGGAGTGAGGTTTGGGAGAAAGCAAGTCAAGCCTGATCATCTTCAGGCCTAATTTGTAGTGTTGAGGCGCCCCATAGTCAGATACACAGACTGTGGGAGAGGAGGGTTTAGGGGTGTAGCTGCTTGGTTCCTGGCACAGTCAGCGCAGAAGGTGCTGGAGGTGCCAACAATGGGTACTCCTTAGGACTAGGCAGTGTAGAAGGCCATTTGTTCTACACGTGAGGATGCTACGAACCAGATCTGACTTGGCTATGATGCCAGTGCGGGTTCTAGCCTTGAAGAGTCCTACCCTTTCATCCCCAATCTGAAGGAGCCATTGAGGGAAAACTTTCAAGGGGTAACCTGAGATCCAGGGACAAGAAAGTTGACTCCTCAGGTCTGCAAGGGAAGGGGTAAGATCCCTGAGCTTTGGCTGTCCTATGGGGGTGTGGGGGTGCCCATCTCAAGAGCAGAGTCTGAAGGTGAGACCTGAACCTTGGATCCCATAGAATCACACCACACCTCCAGCGAGAGGCCATGTGACCAGAAGGAGCGTGAATCTGCTGCCTCAGCTCAAACCTTTGAAGCCACCACGGGTGAGCTTAGGACATCTCAAGGAAGATGAGGACACAGAGGCACAAAAGAACAGGATTCTAGCTGGGCGGCGGTGGTGGAACACACCTTTAATCCCAGCACTCGGGAGGCAGAGGCAGGCAGGTCTCTGAGTTTGAGGTCAGCCTAGTCAACAGAGAGAGTTCTAGGACAGCCAGGGCAGTTACACAGAGAAACCCTGTCTTGAAAAACAAAACACAAACAAACAAAAAGAACAGAATTCTAGACATGAGTCCTTTCCTTCCTACAGAAGAGTGACCAGGCCAGAGTCCAGGAGGGAGGCCATGCTGCAAGGCTGATCCCAAGTGTGCTTCCACCCACAGAATGTTGGGTGCACCCGTGTGGACTGCCGTGAGGAATCAGGGTCTCGGGAAGTCCCTGATGCAGAGGGTGTGTGTTCCCACCTACTCTTGCTCACATAGCCTTCAAGGAGTTTGAGGTCATGTCCACTGACAGAGGAGGAGGGCAGAGAAGAACCTTCCACTTCTAGCCCCCAGGGAAGCAGCTACATATTGTTGAGAATCAAGAAGGAACCTTGGGAATCAGGGTGTAGCTCAGTGGGTAGAGTGCTTGCCTAGCCATGCACAGAGCCTTGGGTGCCATCCCAAGCGCCGCATGAACCACGTGTGGCATTTAGGAGGTAGAGGCGGGAGATTTAGGGATTTAATGTTATGTAGTGAGTTTGAGGCCAGTCCCCTGAGCTACATGAAACCCAAATCATTGCTAGGTGTGGTGGCACACACCTCTAATCCTAGCAGTTGGGAGTTCCTGGTCAGCCCTGAGACCCTGTCTCAAACCAACCAAACACATACAAACAAGCAAACAATAGCAACCACCCCCTCACCGAAACAAAAACAAAAACAAAAAAACAAAACAAAACAAAACAAAAAAAAACGGCTGGAGAGATGTCTCAGAGGTTAAGAGCACTGGCTGCTCTTCCAGAGGTCTTCAGTTCAATTCCCAGCAACCACATGGTGGCTCACAACCACCTGTAAAGAGATCTGGTGCCCTCTTCTGGTGTGCAGTCACACATGTAGGCAGAACACCGTATACATAATAAATAAATATTTAAAAAACCAAACAAAACAATAAAAACAGAAGAAAACTCCAAACCCTAACTAAGACAAATAAAGAAACCAAGAGGGAACGTCACATGATCAAAAGGAGTGGACTCTGGGGTGACTCCACTATGAGTAGCGGCAGTCTGTGCAATGGCTGTAGTCACGAAGCTAAAGAGTCTTGCAGGAGAGTCTTACAGATACACCATGCGCTTCACTGGGCAAGTGGAAGCCACAGGAAAGAGCAGGTGGAAATGCGGGAAGAGAGGTGAGGTTCCTGAGAGTGCTGGAGATACTCAGGACCCCTCAGGAGACAGACGGAGGATCAGGAGTTCAAGGCTAGCCTCTCTACAGAACCAGTTTAAGGGTACATGAGACCCTGTCTCAAAAAAACATAAGGAAGCCATGTCACAGGTGTGACGGTCGTTGAACCCCACAAAGGAAGTATTAGTTCCAGGACATGCCAGTCAGCAAGACTATTCAAACCAAATCAAACTATGAAGGCAAGGGAAGTAAATCAATAAACAGAGGGGACGGTTACCCAAGCTTAGAGCGAGCCAAGCACGGTAAGTCTCAAGAGTTCAGGAAACAGAGACAGAATGATTGCAAGCTCAGGGCCGGCTTGGGCTACCTAGTGAGACCTGAACTCGAAAGAGATGGAAATGACACGAGACTGTCTGGGCTAAAGTCACAAGTAACAAATGGTGAGAGTGGATGGGATTCCAGGAAAGATCAAATTCCCTTGGCTTCCCCTGGTGTTTGTTTAGGCAACTTCTATGGTATGCCAAGGCCAATAAATAGCCGTGAGAATTGGGTGGCGGCTCAGTGGACTCATTTGCCAAGCAATTGTGAGAACTGGAGTTGCCCAGCACCCAAGTAAAGACCAGTAGGTGATGTGGGATTCCCCTCTGTATGCTGTGAATATGTTTTATTACCGTTGGTTAATAAGGAAGCTGCTTTGGGCCTGTGGCAGTGCAGAAGACAGCAAGGTGGGAATTCCAGGCAGAGGAGAAAAGAAGGCGGAGTAGAGGAGACACCGTGTAGCCGCCAAAGAAGACAGACGCCTGGGAACCTTACCAGTAAACCACGAGCTTCGTGGCAAAATACAAAATAAAATAAATGGGTCAATTTAAGGTATAAAAGTTAGTTAATGAGAAGTCTGATATAATAGGCCAAACACTGCTTTAATTAATATAATTTCTGTGTGATTATTGTGGGTCTAGGTGGCCGGGAAACGAACAAGCAGCCTCCGTCTACAAGTAGGTGCCCACCTACACTCCTAGGGCTTTCTAGGTGGAGACACGGGGTCTCTGAGGCAAGCTGGCCAGTGATATTAACTGAACCTCTTCCTCAACACATAAGGCTTAGAACGATTGATGAAAACATCCAATGTTCACCTCTAGTCTAGACACACACTTGCACACATGTGTGTCTGCACATACGTAAACATATGTGCACACATGCATGCCACACAAATACACAATAGTCTTCACAATCCCTCTGAAAGTTTATTTTCCTAAAAATTTTGTTTAAAGAAAGTTAAAATTTCTTGACTTGACTAAGACCTTAATTTAATAAAGTTTTTGTGTACATGGGTGTCTCTGGTATGTGTGTCTGTACACTATGAGCATGCCCACGGAGACCAGAAGAGAGTGTGGATCTCCTGGGTCTGAAGTCACAGATGGCTGTGGGATGCTATTTGGATGCTGTGATTATGAACCTGGGTCCCCCAGAAGAGCAGCCTGTGCTCTTAACCACTGAACCATCTCTCCCATCCCTAAGACCTTAAGTTTAAATAACTTGTGTTTCCCTTCTCCCTCTTAGTTTCTCTTTCAGGGAAACAACTACAGAGGGTCTGGGAAGACCAACCAGTTGGTGAAGTGATTGCTGACGTGTGAGGGACTGAGTTTTAGAGCCTCAGCCCTGGCAGAAGGAGTTGGGCATGGTGGGTGCATCTGTAATTCCAGGACCACCAGGGCCTTCTACTAGCCAGCCTAGTTAATCAGTGACCTCCAGGTTCAGTGAGAGACCCTGTCTCAAGAAACTGAAGAGATGGCTCAGTGGTTAAAGCATGGACTACTCTTGCAGAGGACCCTGTTCTGGGGTCTCTGGCTCCCTCTTCTCAGCCTAGAGGGAAATTGCACTTGTGGCCACATGCCTCTACACAAGCACACGTGTGTGTAATGAGCTGAAAATAAACACATGGTAAATCCTTATACAATAAAGTGGAGCGTGACAGAAGTCACCTCACATTGATCTCTGGCTGCCACACCTGAATGCACAGCGCATGCACACGCACATGCACACACATATCACACATATACATGAGAGAGAGAGAGAAAGAGAGAATGCTACAGCGATGGAGAAAACTCACGTTCCCTGAGGTTGGGTAACCTGCTGAAGTGGGTGGGGAGGCAGATGTGGGGATGAGTGTGGCAGGGCCAAGGAAACTCGCCTTGAGAATCAACATGAAGCCGTCCCAAATGGAAATGTCTCAAGACACCCGATGGAAACAAACACACGTTCTCAGAGGGAAACTCTCTCCGCTTACATCACACGGAAGGCCAAGAACAAAGCCCACGTGGATGTGAATTTGTGTTTGTGAAAAGGAGTTGTCCATACATCAGGAAGAGCAAAGGGCAGAGCCCTGAGGAGTTCCGATATGGGGCAGAGGTGCCACGTGGCCTGCTTTGGCGGCCAAAACGAGGTGGGTGTGGCATGTTCCAGTTCTAAGCAAGTGCCCCAAGAGCCTGTGTGCTTTCACGTGGAGGGGAACATGACTAGCTAGGTCTCTGTACCTGGATGACGTCACCCAGACACAGACATGCGCAACCTGACCTCAGCCAAGGACAGTTGGGAAATTGTTTTGGGGAGTGTGGGTGTTGGTATAGGTTTTATAGGTATCTAAGTGACACAGAGCATAATATACTTTGGAAATCCTTAAAAGAGATGAAATAGACAAGGAGCAGTTAAGAATCAATTTGAAAAAGAATGCTAGAAACAAAACCATATGGGACAGCGAGGTGGTTCAGTGGGGCAAAGTGCTTGTCCAAACCGACGACCTACAGTGGAAATAACCAACTCCTGCAAGTTGTTCTCGGGCTGTGTGGCATGCATGCAACTGCATTCACACATGCCCCCCCCCATGCACACACATGCATACGCACTAATGATAAGTACGATAATAAACATTTTAAAAAGGAAAACAACTGGGCGGTGGTGGCGCACGCCTTTAATCCCAGCACTCGGGAGGCAGGGGCAGGCGGATCTCTGTGAGTTTGAGACCAGCCTGGTCTACAAGAGCTAGTTCCAGGACAGGCTCCAAAGCTACAGAGAAACCCTGTCTCGAAAAACCAAAAAACAAACAAACAAAAATGATCACAAACCCAGAATGGATGACTTCAAGGCAGCAGAAGAGAGACTTAGTGAGCTAGAACGGTGCTCTGTGGAACTAGCAAGGAGCGCCGGGCAAAGTCAGGCACAGACAAAAAGCATCAGAAAGGACAGACTGAGAGAAGAGAGTCTATAAGCAACCAGAATTTTATTTCACTAATTTATGTGCTTATTGTTTGCATGTTCGTATGTGGGAATGCACCTATGCACACATGTGTGGAAGCCAGAGGTCAGTCTTGGCTGTTGTTTCTCAGGCACTGCCCACCTCATTTGAGATGGGACTTCTCAGTGGCAGCGGGGTCACCAGGTATGATAGGTTAGGCTGGCTAATGAGCCCCAGGGATCCTCCTGCCTTTGTCTCCCCAATAGTAGACTTTCAATGCATGTGTCAGTCACAATGACTGGCTTTTCTGGGTGAATTCTGGGGATTGAGCTCGGGTCTTTGTTTGCACAAAAGCACTTTACTGACTGAGCTCTCCCACAGTCCTGTTAACAGAATTTTAGGAATGAAGAGAGGTAACATAGGAGACTGTGTGTGTGTGTAAGTGTGTGTGTGTGTGTGTGTGTGTGTGTGTGTGTGTAAGCCATTCTAAGTGACTGTATTGCTTGAAGGAAACAGTGGAGATGTTGATTCCCTTAGCCTTTTATTTTTATTATTTTTTAAAAATGACTTTTTTATGTGCATTGGTGTTTTGTCTGCATGTATGTCTGTGCGAAGGTGTCAGATCCCCTGGAACTGGAGTTACAGACAGTTGTGAGCCGCCATGTGGGTGATGGGAATTGAACCCTGGTCCTCTGGAAGAGCAGCCAGTGCTCTTAACTTCTGATCCATCTCTCCAGCCCCTCCTTAGCCTTAAGTTAAATATGTAACTGGGACTTATGAGAGAAGCTCTATTTTTGACACCAAAATCCACAACAGAGTGCTATTTCCTTCCTAGAAACCACAACAAAAGCCAGATAACCTATTTAAAAAAGAACAAAACACTCTTTTTGGAGCCAACCCAAGGCTCAGCCACAAGATGAGGAAAATGACATTTCAGAGAACTTGGGCCAGTTTTGGGGGAGAAGCCGGACACACAGGTCCAGGAGAGATGTTCAAACAATGAGCAGGAAGTCAGTCACTTCTAAACCAGCTGACCGCCCCGTGTGGACGTGCGCCTGTTCAGAAGACTTCCGAGAGCACCCATGCTTTCCCAAGTCCCCTCCCTAGACCTTAACCAATCGTCTGCAGGGCTGATGAAGGAAGATCTCGGAAGACTCTAGAGAGCCTGCTCCAGAGAGAAGCCTCTCTGAGACAGAGGCGCTTCCAGTGGTGGCAGAGTGAGGCCAAGAAAGACAAAGGCCCAGCCATGGAACTGCTGCTTGCCTGGACCCTTTCTGAAGGAAGCAAGAGCTGAACGCTGCTGGGAACGATAAACTGTCACCCTCATGGACCAGGTGAACAGCTTGGCTCTGCAAGAGGTGGGGAGGATGGCAGGAGAGCCCGAGGGCCCAAGAGTGGCCTGCCATGGAGTGTTCTTGTCTGCTTCTGTACCTGCTTCTGCTAGAAATACCAGGGGAGGGGTCTTTATCAACCACCCCAGGGGTGGGGTCTTTAGCAATCATATTAGTGGTGGGGTTTTATTAATCATACTGGGAATGGAGCTTTCAAATAATGGAACCAGGTTGTCAGGGCCTGAGACCTCTGAAACCATATCCGAAATAGCGTTTCATCCTTTAAAGCCATTTATCTCAAGTACTTGTCACAGCCGGGAAAGCGGACACGAAGCTGTCAGAGGACTGTCTCTGACTTCAGCCTGAGGACTGAGGGTGCGACTTTCTTGTGTAAAACGGACAGCTGCTTACTTCTGCAATTTTATTCTGCAGAAAAGATGAGCGAGGCCAGGAAAATGGTTTTAAACGCTAGAGATAGATGTACCTTGAATGGGCCGACATCTAGAGTGATCTTATTGACTATTTTCCTGTTGCTGTGGCAGAATACGCTGGCAAAGAGCAGCTCTGGAGAGAAAGGGATCACCACGGCAGGACTGCGGGAGTGTGAGGCTGGCCTGCCAGGCAGGAAGCAGCTGGATCCCATTTCATCCGCACACAGGAAAAAGCAGAGGAAAAGTGGAGCCAGGTTCCATAACCTTCCCAACAGTGCCCCCCGGTGGGCACCAAGTGTTCAAACACATGATCCCATGCCGGGCATTTCAAATCCATAACACTACAGGACTAACCTGATGCTCAAGGTGCCTGTTACATCTTCTCGATAATCAGCAAACCATCTTAAAGGCAATGGCTGAATACAGGCGTTGAGTACTCCTGTAAGCCAGCGTTTGTGAGGTAGGGACAGAAAGATCAGAAGTTCAGGGTCGTCCTCGACTACATAGTAAGTTGGAGGCCCGCCTGGGCTACATGAGATCCCGTCTCTCTCTTTCTCCCTGCCACACACTGAGCACACAAAGGCACAGACGTATTTTGAAGCGGTAAAGACAGGCCTTGCATAACAATCACTAGATAGAAAAAGGAACCGTCAATAGAGCTATGAATGATGAAATCCAGACAATAGCAAGGAAAGAGAATGTAACTCAATAGTTTTCATAAAGCTCTGGCAGAGGGACTGAGTCCGGTTCCCAGCACCCACGTGACTGCTCACAGCCACTTGCAACTCCAGTTCCCAGAGCTGACCCCCTCTTCTGCCCCTGAGAGCATGGCGCTCACATCTGCATGAACTCACATATTCCGTGTATACATAATTGAAAACAAATGATAAGGATTTTGAAATACACCGTAAAAGATATAAATGATGCGCGTGGATTTAAGCAAAAGCTATGGAGACATCTCTACTGGGAGGTGGGGGCTTTGTGTCTCACAAGCGAATCCGCTCAGTTTGAACAAAGGCAAGAAATGATGAAAATGAGGGCTAGAGAGATGGCTCAGCGGTTAAGAGCACTGACTACTCTTCCATAGGACCCAGGTTCGATTCCCAGCACTCACATGGCAGCTCACAACTGTCTGTAACTCCTGTTCCAGGGGATCTGACAACTTCACACCAATGCACATTAAATAAGTCATAATAAAATATTTTACCCGGGCGATGGTGGCACACGCCTTTAATCCCAGCACTCGGGAGGCAGAAGCAGGCGGATCTCTGTGAGTTCGAGATCAGCCTGGTCTACAAGAGCTAGTTCCAGGACAGGCTCCAAAGCTACAGAGAAACCCTGTCTCGAAAAACCAAAAAAAAAAAAATGATGAAAATGCATCAGAAATACAAACATACATTGTGGACAAAAGACACAGTCTAGTGCTTACAGGGAATGCAGATAAGGAAAATCCTCCCAGTAAAAAGCAAACTCAAAAACCAGCCATCATGGCTGCAGGAGAAACAGCTGAGCTCCACACAGGACGCTTCCCGAGCAGAGCGGAAGTACTCACATTCAATCCTCCAGTCCCGTGTAGTGGAAAGGAAACTGGCCCTGTACATTGTCCTCTGCCTTCACATGCAAGTCATGACCTGCCCCTACTGTACAAATAAAATGTGATAGTTGGATTGTAAAAAAACAATTGTTTTGTGTTTACTATTTTATTTTTATGTGTATGTGTGTTTTTGCTTACACATATGCCTGTGCACCATGTATGTGCCCGATGCCCATGGAAGCCGGAAGAGGGTGTCAGATCTCCTGGAACTAGAGTTACAGATAGTTATTAGCTGCTGTGTGGGTGCTGGGAATTGAACGGCTGTCCTCTGGAAGAACAGCCAGTGCTCTTAACCACAGAGCCAGCTCTCCAGCCCCATGTAAGAGGATTTTGTTTTTAAAAGAGCACAGAATCTAGGGGTAAGAGCTAAGATAAGATCACTATGTAATGACTTGTAGTGGGCTGATTCTATATGTATAACTAAATATGAAACAGCAGGGACATCACACACAAATAAATAAGTTATATATATATATATCTGCATAAATTTATGAAACTAACTTTGTACTTTATGACTTTTTTGATGAAGTGGTTGAGGAAAGCATCGTACAGTCCTCTTTTTCTGAGATTTTATGTGTATGGGTTTTGTCTGGTGTGTGTCTGCGCATCATTTGTGCTCCTGGTGCCTGTGGAGGCCAGAAGAGGGTGTCAGATCCCCTAGAATTGGAATTAAGACAGTTGTGAGCTGCCACATCAGTACTTGGAACTAAACCTGGGTCTTTTGGAAGAGTAGCCAATGCTTTCAACTGCTGAGCCATCTCCAACCCCTTATGGCTAAATTTATGGTCATGGGCTAACCTTAAATTGGTGAGAGAAATTAATCCTTGCTATCACTTCAGAAATCTGACAAGTCTCTAGTGGAAGAATTTCACACACACACACACACACACACACACACACACTCTTTTTAATAGCTATCTGGAAGATCGAGAGAATGAAGGAAGCAAATATCACGGGGGCTTTCTTCGAACCCACAGGCACCTACGGACACTGTCACTCAGCAGGCAGGGACAGGCAGAGCCCTCGAGTGCTTCTGGCCGATTTGACAATTTTTCTGTGGAACAACTGGCCAAGCCTTACTTGGCCGAAGGCGAGTGTGATGATGGTCAGCATTACCAACCTGATAGGATTCAGAATCACCGGGGGGGGGGGGAAGGGCCGCTTATGCATGCGGGAGGGAAATGATCTTGACTAACCGAGGTGTAGAAGAGCTGCCCAGTGTGGGTGGGACCGTTCCCTAGATCACCACCCTTTGACATCACTGCTGGCTGTGGGGTCATCAGACCTGTTCTCTGGAGGGCTCAAAATCAGGTGTTTTGAGATCAGTGCTCCTCAAACAAAGGGCCCTGGGGCCCTGAGCTCTACTGGGTTCAGGAGTCCTGTCATTCCTGCCCATGAAGTTGGCTGTACCTGTCAACCCTTGCAGGAAAACCAAACAGGCAGAGACTACAGTAGCCACTAGGCGGAAGCCACACTCTACATGGGCCCTTGAAGGCAGCCCTGGGTGGGGGCAGAACCCACTTGTGTTTTCCAGCTGCCCCTCATCAGGAGTCCCCTGAGGGGACATTCAGGTTTTGGTGCCCTGGAGTTAGAGCCAGACCAAGGTGAGGGCATCACTTACAGACATGGCGGAGTGGAGTAGGTATCCCCCTGCCCCTGGCTCAAAAGGGATGAAGGGCTAGGAGGGTACAGAGCTGCTGGGTGTCTAGGTGCCTCTCCAAAGGGGTCACCCTAGTCCTACATATGGTCCTTTAGGAAGAGGCCAGTGTGCTAAAGCAGTTCCTGGGAACCAGAGTTGTACCTAAAGGGCGGCCCGAGCCACCCCTCCACCTTCATGGGTCCTCAGGCTAGCCCCTTCCTTCAAACTTGCAATAAGCAAGAGCCTGTTTCAGAAGCCACCAAGTCATCCTGACTGGCACCAGGTGAGACAGCTGGAGGGACCCCTTAGCTCAGGGGCTTGGGCTCCTGCTGCTGGGTCACCTGGGAACTGCAGCAGCCACTCTGCCAGGCCCGTGCTGCAGACTAGAAGAGGGTTGGCTTGCTGGGGCGGGGGACCTGTCTGCCATCTGCAGCATCCTAGAGTCCTGCTGAGGCAGAGGGGGCGGAGGCAGAGCCTGCAGCAGCTGCCGCGCCAGCAAGCCAGGGCAGAGCTTTCTGGATGGGGTCGCTGGGTCCGTGCAGGTCAGTGTCCCTTCCGTGGCATCTCTGGAGTTAGCACCATGGCCCTGGGAGCCGGCAGGGGGCCCTGGCAGAGCCCTCTGCCCCACTCTGCAAGGCTGGCGTCTCTCAGGCAAAGCCCTGGGCGGGGGTGGGTAGGGGGAAGGTAAGAGGGCAGGGTGTCCTTACTCACCTCTGCTGTAGAGGACACCCAGGGCCACTAGGGTTCCCAGCAGCAGCAGCAGCAGTAACAGCAGCCCCCCCTCCAGGAAACCCGAGCGCCTCTTCTTCCCAGACCGGTCTGCTCTCTCCACCATCCCCACTGGGCTCTCCGACTTCCCCATCAGCCGGTTCTGGGTGGAAATCACACAGCTGAGCACCACAGGCCAGGGCCAGGGCCAGGGCCAGGGCCAGGAGAGGCCGCTGGAGCTTGAATGCCTTGACCACAATGAAGCTGGTGCTTTGGGAATGCTGTGTCCTGGTCTCTGCTCTCAGAGCTGCAAACTGTGCCTTGAGTGCCCTGGTCTTGCAAGAGGTTCTTATGCTAGGGGCAGGGGTGTCTGAGTGCCCAGGGAACCCTTGTGTAGAAATGAGACCTGGCCAATTGGTCATGATGGCCATTGCTTTTCAGTCAGTTTCTCTCTTGTTCTGTTATCAGACACAGCAGGGACTAGCTAGTCCTGGAGCTATTCTGTTCACGGCCTGGTATCTGCATGCTGGACCCAGGATGCTCCACCTAGATATCTACTGGCCTCTGCAGTGGAGCCTTCTTGGGTTGCCTATGCCCAGGGCATCCTGGATTTCTGGGCCTGGATCAGGGATGTTGCTGGGAAGGTGGCTCAGGCCCTGAGCTCCTTGCCTGTCCTTCCACAGTTCTTGTTGGAATCCAGGAGTTTCAGGGGTTGGTGGGGTTAGGAAGAGCAGAACATGTGTGGGAACCAAGCAGAGCAAGAGGAGACCGCATCGTGAAGTTCCTCCCTATCGTCCCTCGGGCTGTGAGCAGATCTGGTCATCCCCTTCAGCTCCTCACTATGGGGAAGATGTTCTGAGCCACCCTAGGGTGGACAGAAGTGGAGGACACACAGGACAGGTGGCAGGTTGCTGCTGTGACCAGAACAGGAGGCTGGGAAGAGATGGCTGCAGGACAGGTGCAGCTTAGTGGTCCCATTTATTGGGGATCTCAGATGCCTCTGTCAGCTTCCAAACGGCCCAGCTCGGGAAGGGGGCTTAGGTACTCTGAGGCAATTCTCACAAAGTTGGCATGGCTGGTTTCGATACAGTGGAGAGTAGACTGGACCCTGGTCCTCACTCCCTGCTTCTTGGCGGTCAGTTAACTATCAGTGAACCCAGCACTTCTGATACTTCCTCTCGATGCTCAGAGCAGGCTGTCTGGCCATTTGCCTGCCTACAGAGCCTCTGCTTCCCTCCAGGCAGTCCCATTCCCAAGTTGTTGAAGATTTCCGTTCCAAGGCCTTTAGCTCTTCGGGAGGCTGACCTTGGCTCCTTCCTACTGCCCCCAGGTTGCTCCAGGCTACCA
The DNA here is from genome assembly GCA_028555095.1 of Dicrostonyx torquatus. Lineage (NCBI taxonomy): Eukaryota > Metazoa > Chordata > Mammalia > Rodentia > Cricetidae > Dicrostonyx > Dicrostonyx torquatus. Next base: position 715,709 of record JAQHUG010000212.1, read on the forward strand.
TCTGTTTGAGCTGTGCAACCAGACCTACTGAGGGTGTGTCCCCCTTTCCATCCTCTTAGTGGGGAAGTCAGAAGATGTCACCTCTAAGCTTCCTTGAAGCAGCAGTTCCTATTGTCATTTCAGGACACTGAGGGCCTGCCACCTCACATTGTCTCCCCCCTCCCTCCCTGCCCCAGCTATTTCCCCAAGCCACTTTGTCAGGACGCCCATCTCCCAGGTCCCTAACTAAGGAGAAAATAGAGAAGGCCGCATCTTTCAGGGGTCTTCCCCGACCTGGCTTTCAAGTTTAACTGAGCAACCTCAGCTTGTTCCTGTTCTGTGTCATCTTAGCATACAGTTTCACAACCCAAATGCTCTTATTCAAGTCATACTTAGGAGACTGTCACGCCCCCAGGGCTGGGGCTCCTGTGGCTTCTGTAGGGCATCTGTAGCAACAGCTGAAGAGATGACTTAGTGAATGAGTGTATGTCAACCCTGCAGAACAAGCCTGTTCCTGGGCCTGGCCTTGGCAGCTCGACTTCCTGTAACCTGTTCTGACTCTGAATGCATTCGCTAGTTCTCTTCTGCGTTCTGCGGGCTCACACCACTCTGTCCTGAAACCCACTTCCAGCTAACAAGGCCCACACAATCAAAAACGCAGTCAGGTGACCTGGGGCAGGTGGGGCCTGTCTCCTCTGGGTAAGAGGGAAGGGAGTCAGTGCGGCCAGGCCTGAAGTGGGTTTTCATCTCCCCGGAGATCTTCTAGGAGATGCTCTGGGTTGTCACGATGAGGGGACAGGGGCCTTTCAGGTAGGAAATGGATCAAAGGGGCTACACAACTAGGTGTAGGTGATGAAATACTAAAATGCTTGGTGCCCTCAGGTGAAATGCCTGGATTCTCAGAGGGTGTCATGATAAGGCTTACATGTCTAGGGTGATGGTGCATGCCTGGAGGCCTAGCATTTGGGAGGCTGAGACAGGAGGATTTCTGTGAACTCAAGGGCAACCTACAGAGTGAGACTGTTTCAAACAAAACAAAATTTTAAAATCCCCCCCAAACCAAAACAATGAAACAAAACAAGATACCACCCGGTGAGGAAGCAGGGCAGGGTCCTCTCCACGAACCTTACCTAGTGATCTCAGGAGCCGCAGCCACCACTGGGTAGGTCCTTAAGGGCTGGGTTAGGGTGTCTCAGAGCTGGGGTGAGCTGGCCAAGGTGGGCTCTCGGTGGAGTAGAGCAGCGGTCAGGCCGATCTGGCTGTGAGGTCACACGGCGCTGGCTTCTGGCTCACCTTTGTGATGGCATGAGCTCCCTGGAGATGTGACATCCTCAGGCATTCCATGAGCTTAGTGGGGGGGAGGGGCAGACGTGCTTTCTAGCATAAGTGGGTGCTCTAGTCCCCCAAGCCCTATCTACCTCTCATTTCTTTCTCTTGACTCTAGTCCAAAGGGACCCAGGGACTTCTGAGTAGGAAACCCATTGCTCCTTTGAATTGAGGTATTGGTAGGGTTTCTGCTGCAGGCTGATATGTGTGGCCTCCTCCTCTGGGCTTCTTCCCTGTAGTCTCTGGGTGGGGTGAGGGGTGGTTCTGGAGGACCTGTCAGCATAAGGAAGGCCCTGCCAATCGTGATGAATAGGCATGGCAGTAGAAAGGATCCTCACTCCAGATGATAATGAGAGGCTGGGCTCTTTCCCAGGGATTGTCTGTGAAGTTGACACACCGAACGCAGAGCCAGGAAGGCAGTCTGGCTGGGATCTGGAAGAGGGGCTTTGGGGTCAGGAGCTATCTTCCAGATCTTCAAATATGAGCCAAGAATATGCTCAAAGAAATGATAGGGCCCTAAGCAAGGGCTGACTTCAAACCTAACCGGGTGGCCCATGGACAAGTGCTCCTGGCCTCTAAGGGCATCAGGAATGGCTGGACTGCAGAGCCAGGGTCTCATGAGAACAATCTCCTAACGGAACTGTTGGAAAAATTGGGTGCTCTGATGGCTTCTGAGGGTGACTCATGACCTGTGGGGAGGGCAGTCTCCACCTGCAGCACCGAGCTGGGTTCAGGTCTTAGGTTCCTCACCTGGAATTCTGGGTGAAATTGTAGCTATAGGGACAAGTGCCTAACGAGAACAATTTAAGGAAGGATTTAGTTTAGAGCATTTGAAGGTCTAGTGTGGTATCGGGGAGGTGTGGTGGCAGGAGCGTGAGGCAGCGGACCTTAGTGGATCTGC
>JAQHUG010000212.1:718419-774462 GCA_028555095.1 Dicrostonyx torquatus
TGCTCAGGCCACAATGGTGGATGCCGGTGCTCAGGCCACAGTGATGGATGCCGGTGCTCAGGCCACAGTGATGGATGCTGATGCTCAGGCCACAATGGTGGATGCCGGTGCTCAGGCCACAGTGATGGATGCTGGTGCTCAGGCCACAATGGTGGCTGCTGATGTTCAGGCCACAACGGTGGATGCCGATGCTCAGGCCACAGTGATGGCTGCTGGTCCTCAGGCCACAGTGATGGATGCTGATGCTCAGGCCACAATGGTGGCTGCTAGTCCTTAGGCCACAGTGATGGATGCTGGTACTCAGGCCACAGTGGTGGATGTTGGTGCTCAGGCCACAATGGCCGATGCTGATCAGGCCACAATGGCGGATGCTGATTATCAGGTCACCTTTTCCTTTTTATTCAGTCCAGGACCCCAGCTCAAGGGTACCATCCAGGGTGGTTCTTCCCTCTATAATTGAACTTTTTGGAAATAGTATTAGAAATACACTCAAGAGGTATTATCTCCTGGATGATTCCAAATCTAGGAAAGTTGATCCTGATTAATATAGATGGATCTTGTCATAAAAACAAATGCATGCCCAATTCCAGGTAGGTGTGGTCAAGCTTCACCTGCAAGGGGATGGGGAGGGCGAATAGGGAGCTAGTCTCCTGAGCAGAGAGGGGCAGCTGGCTGGTCTGATGGATGCCTCAGAAGGCTGCAGTATGTGATTCATGAGTTATCTTTACCCCAGTGATGCAACTTCCTAACCACCAGTAGCTCTTCATATAAACCGGTATTACGGGAATCTCTGGAGTGGCGTCCCCCTCCGTCATGGCTGTCTCCCACTGCCTGCACAAGTAGGAAGGCTGGCTGTTCCGTTAGCCTCAGGGGTCCTCTCGTCTCTGACTTCCCCAAAATTGAGATTACAGGTGTGTGGCACTCTGGCCTGGTGTTTTATCACCCCAGTTCTGGGGATTGAACCCAAGTAAAGAAGCATTGGACTGAGTTGTCTCCTCTGCCCCTTACTGAATTATTATGAGGAAATTAGGGCATTGGACAGGAGCTGGACTCTGAAACTTGGAATGGGAACATCTGGATGGGCTGAGGTGTGAACGCAGGAGTCCCAGACTTTCAAGTGCCCCTCCACCAGGGGTATATGGGGACACTAGCCTTTCTCATCTGAAAACCCCATGGTCAGTCAGTGCTAAAGACCTGGCTTTAGACCCTTAGCAGGCCTGGTTTTAGGAACCCTTGAGTGAATGAAGACCAGGATAGGCCCTTGAGGCTGTGGCACCTTCGTGACACCTCCAGGAGTCCTGGGAAAGTGGGTGGGAGCAGAGTCGAGGGTGCCAGCCAACTGGATTGGGGTGGCTGTGTGCACACAGATCCTGATGAGGACTACTCGGCTGGATGTGACTCATGGTTTGCCTGGTTCAGTGTAAGCTGGACTCCATGGTCCATAAGAAACCAGAGACACTGGGACCACACAAGGGCTTGGACACCTGCCCGGGGCACACGGCTTGGGTTCTTTCCATTCCAGCCAAGCATGGAAGAAGGAGCTGGGAGATTGTGGGTAGGAGTTTGGGGGCTGCAAGGAGGTAGATGGGTCTGTAGAGTGTAAGCTCCAGGATGGTGGGGGCCAGTAGCTCTGGAGATAGCCTGTTGGCATACACCACAGCTAGGTGCACACACATCTTCCATAAACTTCCAGCAAGATCTGCGGACTGCAGCGGTGCCTGATCTAGCCTGGGACTGTTTCATGAGCAAGGTGTGGGCTGAGGGGCTTGGCCAGCTAAGACTCACCTTCATCTTCAGGGACCAGAGGTCTTTGGTCAGGGTAGAGGTGATGGTAAGGAGACACTATATGTCAGTTCACTCAACTGCTATGACAAAAATATTACAGGCTGGGAACCTTATCGAGTAAGATTTATTTATCATGGGTGGCACTTTCCCACTCTGCCCTCACACGTGGGTGGGCTGAAGTGTCTTACAAAGCCACTCATCCCATTTGTAAGGCTCCATCATCACAATCTAATTTTCATCTGCAAGACCCCACACGGTGGCACCATCTCCTTGGTAGCAGGGTCTGAACACATGAATTCTGGGAACACATTCAGACCATTAAGACATTAAGGTGCCAGATAAGCAGCGGGGTGTGTGTGTGTGATGGTGTGTGTGTGCATGCGTGTGCGCACGTGTGAGCATATGCCAAGACCTTGTGAGATGAACCATGAGGTGCTGGGCGATGCCCCCTTGTGGCTGGTGAAGGAGAGGGCAGTGAGGAGCTTTGCCAGATTCATGCTTAGAATAAGGACTGAGAGGTCCTTGAGTGGATGAATGCGACAAGATACCTCAGGTTGAAGGATGGCAGGAACAAAAGGCACAGGGTGGGAAAGGCATGCCCAGGTGACAACTGCCTGCCACCTCTACTTTCCTGCTGACCCATCTTCAGCCACCAGGATTCTGTGGCTTTAACCTTGCTCTCGCTAGGTATTGGCAAGTGTCTGTAGTGCCAAGGGATGCACAGGTGGAGAAATAGAAAGACAAACAGATGTGTGGTGGGTGAAGGTAACCCGGGGAGAGGTGCCCAGGCTATCCTGGAGATTGTGGTGGGGAAGGCAGGCAGGAACCAGGCTGTGGCTCATGAAGCCTTTCTAGGCTCCCTGCTCCTCCTGGTCCTCCGTGGAATGCACTGACCCATGGAGACAGAGTTTGGCAGGTCCGGCTCTCACTCCACGGAGGGATGGCAAGGAAGGGGGCTGCTAACCCCATCCAGTCACTTCACTGCTGCCTGGGGATGGGCAGGATTAGGGATTGTGTGTATCTGAGCCTGGGGGTTGGTCTGGCTAGGAGGTGAGGCAGTGCGTCACTATGGGACTAAAGACTGCAGAAGGAAGGGGCAGAGAGGGCAGCCCATGGCAAAGGGAAGTGCTTAGAATTCACACACACTGCCCCCAGCCACCCAGGAGAACCCTGGAAGGGGTTTGTGGCACTTCATGCCAAGCAGCCCTGTCCATCGTCGTGAATGAATGAAGCACCCCAGCCTGGTCTCTGACAGCTTTGGTGATGGTGGTACTGATGGTGACGGGCTGGAGCCCCATGACAGGGAGCAAGACAGGATGGAAGTCTGCCTAGGTTATGGAAATTGCTGTCCCAGCTCAGAAATATCAAGCCGTATGCTGACAACTTGGACAGGCCCAGGCCAAGTGGAAGCCAGGGTCTCCCAACATTACAAGGATTCAGGGACCTGTGGAGGGAAGGGATTGCCTGGGCTGTGCTTGCTGGGCACGGAGTTCCCCGGTGAATGACCTTGCAAAGCCAGTTCCACCTATGTATCCAGGAATCTGGACCTTGGGGAAGGTCGAGGCAGGAGCTAGTCCAGACCAGTCTAAGCAGCTTCCTTTCCAGGGAGGGCTCTCTGGGACAGCACATCTCCCCCAGGACCCTGAGGTGCCAGCCCTGATCTTGCTTGTGGCTGCTCCAAGGCCAGGTGTGAGCAGAGTGCAGAGGCTGCCCACTTCAGTGGGGCTGAGTCACCCAGGACAGCTGTTCTGCTTAAGCAGGAAGTGTCTCCCCAGTCTGATAGCAAAGGACAGGGATGAGTGGCCAGTGGAGAGAGCAGCTCTTGGATCTGGGGAGTCAGGTGCACCCTAGATGGGAAACTAGGTGTTGGTGGGGGAGTCAGGTAGGCTAGCTACCGGTCAGTGTAGTCTGCAGCCAGAGGATACCTCCTTGTGGGTCCTCACCTTCAGCCTCTTCAGCCCACGGTGGCTGGGGTCCACCAGGAGGCCATTCTGGGCTGCTGTCCAGGCCTCCTCGTAGTGCTGCTCCTTTAGACAGCGCTGCCCATGGGTCAGGAACACATTGGCTGTGAGGGCCTGGCCAGGTTCTCCCGCCAGGCTGCTTTGAGCTTGGGCTGGTGACAGGGCCAAGGCCTGGGTGAAGGCCCCTGCAGCTCCATCCGTATCCCCCAGACTCAGCAGCAGGCGACCTCGAGTGCAGAAATCTTCTGTCTGCCTTGGCAGGTCACTGTCCCCTGCACCGCCGTCCTGCAGCACACGATCCAGGTCCCTGAGTGCCCGGTCATACTCCTGCAGCTGGGTCAAGCAGGCCATTCGGAGACGCAAGTAATAAGGACTGCCACCACCAGCCAGGACGGCCAAAGAACAGTATCCCAGTGCCCGCCTCGGCTGTCCTAAATCCAAAAGGTTGCTTGCTTCCTTGGCAGCGGCCTGTGCCGGGGACACAGAGAAAGCACAGGGTTAGCCTATGCTGGTGTCTGGTCCCTTCCCTGTGCAGAAGATCCACCCACTCCTGGAGGCCTGGACGTGGGCAGGGATGCCTACAGGCCCCTAGGTAGACAACTCCGTGTGATTGAGGGCTGTGGCTGGCCTAGTAAATGTGTATCCCGTTGGTCCCAGGGCTCTGCAGAGTCACTGCTACAGGGGACAAACACAACATGCCAATTGGTTAGGCCAGATGTTTCTGCTAGGAGGGCTGATGGGTCCCGGGGCCCATAGGAACAGGGAACCGGCTTTCCCTCATGGTATACAGTGCCTTCTCTCTGTACTAGATTGAAGGCTCGTAGGCAGGGCTCTAGGCTTTGAGGTTCGCACAAGGGCATCTATCTGCTCTTCTTGTTCCCTGCTGTGTGACCTGCAAGAGCCTCTTGTCCTCCCTGCCGAGCTGCCTGCTCCTCGTGACTGCCGGTTGCAGCTAGAAAGGACTCAGAAACCACCGGTGCAAAGGATCACCCCAACTCTGTAGCAGCTCCGCTCCGCCCAGCTCAGGAACGGGCACTGGAGCAGTAAACACAGCAAAGGTCAGCTCTTGGTGGGCGGGACCAGAGAGAGGCAGGAAGCTAAGAAAGGCCACTTCCGGGTTGGTCCCTGTTGCTGGGCAACCGAACGCTGCCTTGCTAAACCCAGCCCCTGGGATCCAAGACCCGTAGGTCCTGGGGGTCTCCCTAATGTTTTCTCGATTCTCCTCTTCAAGCTTCGGGACCTCCCCAGGCCTCCATCTCAAGTCCCCATTCCCTGCTCGAGCTCCAGGAATCCCGTAATGATTTCTGTCCCTTTAAGAAACAAACCACTCCCCCACCCCACCCCCCACCCCCGGTTTGCAGCTGCAGACGCTCGCCCTTTTTCTTCTGTTCCTTCTCTCTGGAGAGGCAGCTGTGCTTCTTCTTCTCTCTCCTCTCTCTCTCCCTCTCTCTCTCTCTCTGTCTGTGTCTCTCTTCTCCCCTTCTCCCTTCCCCCATAACCCTAATAAACGTTCAACTTTACCTGGGTACATGTCTGGTCTCATGCACCCGCCTGCCCGTCTCTGCCTGGGGCTCAGGGACCAGCGGCCACAGCCGCCACATGACTGGGGAACCCGCGGGGACCCGCAGCAAGCTGCTGGAGACCCGCCACCATTGGGACCGCCTGCGTGGTCTCGTGCATCCCGTCCCCGCAGCAAGCTGCTGGGGACCCAAAGATTAAAAGAACAACACCTCCCCTCCCTGCAACTCAGAATTCCCCAATCCTCCCATAGCTTGGGAATCACGATTCCCCTTCTGACCCTTTCAGAGCTTCAGGATCCCACTCCCCAGTCCGCTCCAGTTCTGGGACTCCTATCTGGCACCCAGGACCTGAGAGACATCTCTGACCCCGACCTTGTGTAAGCTTCTCTGGGTTCCCTGACACTCCACCTTCCCCTTTCTTTTAGCTCACAGCCCAGATCCCAGACCCTCCCAGTCCCGAGGCTTTTCAACCCTTTGAATCTATACTATAGAATACTGTTCAACAGATATGCCCTTTTCCATGTCACTCGACTGGCAGAATTCAGAGCAATGGAGAGATGGAGGCATTTGGAGAAACACTTGTTTTGCCTCATGTCAACTCTTGACACAATGTCCCTCAGACTCCAAGGCCTGGATGTGTATACCCTCCCTTCCTGCTCTTTCCAGCCTGAGCTGGGCCCTGGGGTGGGCCTCGTACCGGGGTAAGGTGTCCAAGTTATCTGTGGCTTGCATGCACAAGAGAAGAAACAGCGTTAGTGTTTCCAGAAATCTTCCATGACCAGATCTGGGATTTCTTATTCCACCCCACCCCAAACCCAAGGAAACCAGGCAACAGCAAGGAGGCTTCCCTGGGGTAGGCGTGGAGTTCTGAAGCTTGTGGTACTGGGACAAGGGTCAGCATGGGGGCTTGTGGGGTGCTACAAACCTGGGTGAGACTCTGCCGTTCTGGGGATTCAAGGAGACGCAGCAGGAAGCTGAGGTCCTGAGTGTCTGTCTCTGCCAGGCACTGCAAGTCATGGGCAGCAGCTAACATAGCTCCCTTTTTAAGCTGGAGCAGGCCTCGCCGGGCCTGGGCAGCCTCTGATGATGGGCTGAGCTGTAGGGCTTCTTGCAAGTGGGTGCCTGCCTCCTGATATTTGCCTGTGGGGATCAGGAGAAGACGGTCAGTGTGTATGTGTGTGTGTGTGTGTGTTGTGTGTGTGTGTGTGTGTGTGTGTGTGTGCGCGCGCGCGCACGTGTCTGGGGAAGAGGTATGCCCAGCAAGGGGACATCTAGCCCCAGGGAGCTACTTTGGTGTCCCCTACTCTGTCTCGGTTGGGGTCCAGCTGATGGGAGCAGACTCAGCCCCAGTAGGAGCAAAGCTGTGGGGTGGCCCCTGTAGACTTTGGAGGACAAACACAGATGACAGAGAGCTTCCTTTCAAACAAGGGGTGACAGGGAAACACGCATGGAACACGTGGATGCAAAGGCCCTTTGGGTCTTCTTTCTGCTAGCAGAGGGATCTGACTTGGGAGAGTAAAGCCAGGCGGTGGTGACACGCCTTTAATCCCAGCACTAGGGAGGCAGAGGAAAGTGGATTTCTAAGTTTGAGGCCAGCTTGGTCTAAAGAGCGAGTTCTGCCGGGCAGTGGTGGCGCGCGCCTTTAATCCCAGCACTCGGGAGGCAGAGGCAGGCGGATTCTTGTGAGTTCGAGACCAGCCTGGTCTACAAGAGCTAGTTCCAGGACAGGCTCCAAAGCCACAGAGAAACTCTGTCTCGAAAAACAAAAACAAACAAACAACAACAACAAAAAAAACAAGAAAAAAAAAAAGCGAGTTCCGGGACAGTCAGGGCTACGTAGAGAAACCCATCTTGGAAAACAAAACAGAGGAACAAAAAAGCTAGAGAGTTGCCATTACACAGGCCCTACAGGGGTTGGAGGTCACGGGATTTGGAAACATAGACATCATAGTCTAGGGACTCTTTCTCCACTTCACAGAGAATAACAGACGATCAGGAGTGTGGGACAGAGGCCCGTGTCCCCCGCTCTTACATACATACCCAGCCCTGTGAGGATGTCCGTGAGAAGAAGGTGCCAACTGGGCTGTGCAGGGTCAATTCTAATCAATGCCTCCCCCATAGCAAGGAGGCTCTGGGCGTCCCCCTCCCCGAGGAGGCCTCCAGCGTCCAGCCACTGGTTCAGGAGGACCTGGCAGCGGGTATGGAGGCCCTGGGTGAGGGGCAACTGAACTTCCGGCTTCAGGGAGTGGATCTCAGAGATCACAGTGCCTGGATCGAGCTTCAGGGCAGAGAGCATGTCCTCCACAGCTTCCTGCGGAGGGAGGGAGGCCTGTGGGTGTGGGCGTGGGAGGGCTTTACTCCCATTCTTCAGTTCTCTCCTCAGAGTCTGTCCGTGGAGTCTCATGGGGTCTGTCTCACACGGCTTCCCACCTTCCCTATCCTGACTATCCGGGCCTACCTACCTGTTTGTGTTCAGGCATCTGTACTGGCCTGCTCTTGGGGTCCTCACAGAATATGTCCTCAACTGTAGTCACTAAGAGCACCTCTGGTGCATATTCAGTACGTTCCCTTTAAAAGGTGGGCTTTGCCCACTTCCCCTCCCTCTTTCTCCTTCTTCTTTCCCATCTGCTTCCCTCCTTCCCTCCTTTCCCTTCCTTCCCTTCCTTCCCTCCCCCCTTTCTCTTCTGCCACTTTTGTCCCCAGGGACTGGTTCCCCCCCTCTTCAAATAAACCTCCTATGTGAGCCTTCTCTTCGTGGAGTTTTAAAAAAAAATTGGGGGCTGGAGAGATGGCTCAGTGGTTAAGAGCACTGCCTGCTCTTCCAAAGGTCCTGAGTTTGGTTCCCAGCAACCACATGGTGGCTTACAACCATCTGTAATGAGATCTGGTGCCCTCTTCTGGCCTGCAGGCAGACACAATACTGTGTACATAATAAATAAATAAATAAATAAATCTTTAAAAAAATAAATTACAACACTACCACCTGCACAGTTTATTTCAGACCCACTAGTTGCCCCAAAGGCTTGCACATCTATCCCTGCAGACTGAGGCAGGAGAGCACGGAAGGTGAATCTGTGCGAATGTGACTCTTTTTCTCCGCAAGTGCTTGTGGGCAGACGAGTTCGGACGTGCACCCTGACGGATGGAACGTCATAGGCCACCTTTATGGGGGTGACTTCTGCCAGGCTCTTAGCCGGGCAGGCTCATATGGGCCCTGTCACTGGAAGGCCTGACCCTGCTCACCTTCCTTCAGAGGAGGAAGGTAGCACCCTGGTCTCCCTCACTCCTGCTTGCCTAAGCCCAGGTGGGGAGGATGGGCTGGCACCTGAAGCTGGTCCAGGGCCAGATGCACGAGGGCTCGGCCACACAAAGCTTGCACATTCCTTGGCTCCTCCCGAAGCATGGAGTTGAAGTCAAACATGGCCGTCTTCTTCTGACCCAGGATCCCGTAACAGCGGGCTCGGGTGAGGAGGGACTCATTGGCCTGACTCCCTGAAGGAAGTACAATGTGGTCAGGACAGGGCTTTGGCTAGGGCTCTTGTACAGGGTCCCATACAGTTTCCAATCTGGGCGGGCAAAGGGATACAAGGTCCACCCTGGGGTGCCAAAACTCCATTGGGTACTAAGACAGAGGCAGTCCTCCAGGGTTACTGGCCACAGGACAGAAGCCCCACCAGGAGGGTGATTTCTGGGAGAACTAGTGGATGGTTGGGGTGTTCAAGGAAGGTCTATGCCACTGTTTTGGCGGAAGCAGGTACGCTGGGCTTGGGTAGTAGGGTAAGTTCCTTAGGCCAGGCAGAGAAAGGAAGGATGTGGTAGGTAGACCGAGGCTCAGCTATTCTCAGCGAACTCTGGGTGGTGGAGCCCTTCCCCAGACAGACTGCCTCCCTCACACTCCCGTACATCTGCCTAGTGTCCCCCACAGGGAACCACACACTCCCTCTGCAGGCCATTCTGGGCCCTGACCTTCCCCTGCCACTGGGGACCTGCTGGACTGAGTATACCAACTGCTCCCCTCCCTCCTCCTATGGGCTCCCTTCCACCTACTCTGAGGAGCAAGCAGTGGGGAGCTGCCTGCACAAGTCATCAAGAAGCCGCCACAATTGGAATGAAGGACTACACAACCCCCACCCCTGACCCTGCCCAGCTCCAGGGACTTGTATACTTGCTCCATGGCACTCGGGTACTTCGCTCCAGCATGCTGGGGAGCCTGCTGCAACCCAGATGAGAAGACTTGGCCGGATGTGGAGGCTAGGTATGGGCATAGAAAACCTGCCGCTACTGTGAAGGGCTCAGGGGAGCCGAGGTCTGACTTACACCTCAGAGGGGAGCAGGCAGAAAGGTAGCACCCTGGTCTCCCTCCCTGCAGAGCAGAGTCCCAGCTGGCCCAGGCCCTTCTCAGGCTTTGGTACGCTCACCAGATAACCAGGGTTCAGCCCTTAGGTGATTTTGCTAAATGGTCCCATCTTGTCTACACTGTGGAGGCTTCAAGGGCACAGGATTGTGTGGAGCAAGCTTGTCCTCAGATCCCATGTCCCCCATGCATCTGGCACAGGATCAGACCCCGGGCTGGTGGGGGTTCCTACCTGAAGCAAAGATGGCCAGAGAGAGGTAGGCGATGGCTTCCCTGGTGTGGGCCTCGCTCTCTGCCCCCCCTGGCCGTGTCCGCAGTATACTTAATGCCCGTCTGTGACAGTGACTTTGCAGCAGCTTCAGGTCCTCCTGGTGGAAGACGTCCAGGGTGTGCTGGAGACAGGCGGTGTTTCCAGACTGGGCCACCTTCTTCACCAGCTGTGGGGCAAGAGAGGAGCCATTGCTGTGGTTTCTGTTGTTCCTCGTTTCTTCCTACCCACACCCTTCCCAGCAATGGCTGCTCTGAGAAGGTCCTGGCTCTGCATTCACAAGCCTGGGGTGGGGAAAGCTGTCTATTTTGAGCACTGGAAGGTTTTCCATGAATTGAAGTCCCCGGCCATTTAAGCCCCCGAAGGTATGTTTGTCCTGCATTTCTCCTCCAAAGAGGACAGGGATGTCGGGAGCGAAGAAGCACAGAATGCAGCGGCAGAAACTGACAGGTGGGGTGGGCTCTCCTTTTCCCGAGTCTTGGTGTCGTCCTCTGTCACGTGTGTGGAGACCCCACCCCAACATGCTGACCCAAGGAAGGCTTGAATAAGTTTGAGCAGGAGACCTCTGAACAGCAAGTGACAGACCAAAAGGTGTGGACCAAAAGCCAAGGACTCTAGCCAGGGGTACTTCTCAGGCACAGACAAGCTCCTTTCTCCATGATTCCATCCTAGGAGACACAACACTGTTCCCCATGGACCTGGTGCAGACTCCTGTCCCTGGCAGAGAAGGATTGGTTAGTTCCAGGTTTCTGCCCATCCTTCTGCCCAGGGGGTTGGGGTTCCAGCCAGAGCAGAGGAGAATGAAGAAGCTGGCTGGTCCCTCAGCCCAGACTTCGCGGCCGGAAATCTCCCCAGAAACATGAACTGTGGACCTTGATGCAAACAGAAAGCTCACAACGCCTGGGCCAGGTCTTAAACTCCACCGTTCCGAGAGCAGGGGTTCTCAGAGGCTGGGAAGCAGGGGTCAAGAGTCTCGTAAAGCTGCACCTCTATTCCAGGCAGAGGTAGGCTTGAGTAGGAGCTCAGACTATGATCCATTGGTTCTTGGCCACTTTTCATTATACCAGAGTCAAAGCAAGTAGGATCACCTATTCTCTGCAGGCGCCTCTCAGGTCCAGAGCCCCCCCCTCAGCCAATGAAGGCCAGAGAGGTGAGGGATGGCTGCAGGTGGTGGAGTGGGGCTTGATTTGCCCATTCAAGCCCAGGCTATAGGAAGCAGATCTGGGGCCATGGGATGCATGGTGTTCTCGGCAGAGCAGTACCCTCTCCTATCTGTACAAACCCACCTAGGTCTTCTCACCTGGTTGGCATCATAGCAGAAGCCCCTCCTCAGCTGAAGCAGGGCCAGTCGTACCAGCACAGGGGCTGCTTGGGGCCTCCGAGACAAGGCAATCCGTAGGGATTTGTGAGCATCATCCAGGTGACCCAAGAGGTACAGGGCATCGGCCACCAAGAGGCAGGAAGTCTCATCCTCTGCATCCAGCTCCATCAGCAGTGTGGCCAGCTGATAGACACCATAGGCATCCCTATGGAGAGGGTGGTTCAGTGTGGGACGGGCCTTTTCCTATACCCCCTACATCGCTCACAAGGTCAGGCCTCAGGGGACTCTTGACCCCATCCATGCCTGTAGTCTGGGTATCTCCTTTCTTAATGAACTGCAGAGGGAGGACCATGTCACCTCTCTCCAGATTCCTAACCTGCCCCTTCACCCTCCCCACGCTCTTTCCACCACCCCACAGGGCAGGCCCTCTGCAGAAGAAGGGACCAAAGCTACCTGAGCAGAACCTGCCTCAGTTTCCTTTCTTATTACTAAAAGAATTGATGGTGAAACATAACAGCAATAGGAATCCACACCAGGGCAGAAGAAGCTCAAGGGTAGGTATGGGGTGTGGACTGACGATGGTGGGAGAAGGCTGGGCAGCTGGAGGTACACCCCTCCAGCAGCAGCGTGTCACATGGGCCTGGGAGGGCAGGGTGAGTGGTACTTGAAGTCAAAGACTCTTCCTTGGAGCGGCCTCCTGAGCCAGAGCTACACCTGTCCCCGCTTTGAGACAAGCTGTTATGGAGACAAGGTGCCACAAACGTCTTTAGCAACAAAGGGAAACATCACTCAAGTTTAGGAGGATGCAAGCTGCAGCTGCAGCAAAAACTCCGTATCTTGAGACATCTCACGTGCACAATAAGAAAAGGCTAGAATGACACATTGCAGGGGTCTGATGTTCCGAGGATCTCATCCTTTCCATTTAAAAAGGGAAACAATGGGGGCTGGAGAGATGGATCAATGGCTAAGAGCACTGGCTGTTTTCCTAGCGGACTAGGGTTCAATGGCCAGCACCCATATGGTGACCACAGCTGTAATTCCAGCACCAAGGTCTGAAGCCCTCTTCTGGCTTTTGCTGGCACTGCAGGCACGTGATGCACATACATATAGGCAAGCAAAACAAAACAAATCACAAAATAAAATGTAAATACTTCATTTTTAAATGTGTGTGTGTGTGTGTGTGTGTGTGTGTGTGTGTAACGAGTGCAGTTGTCTTTGGAGGCCAGAGGCAAGGGCTTTCCTGAAGCTGGAGTTAAAGGCTATTGTGAGCTACCATATACATGTGCTGGGAACTGAACTCAGGTTCTTACGAGCACTTGTTCTCAACTCTTAAGCTCTCTCCAGACCCCTAACCTTTTCGCTTCTTGCTTTTTTGTTTGTTTGCCTTTTTTTTTTTTTTTGGTTTTTCGAGACAGGGTTTCTCTGTAGCTTTGGAGCCTGTCCTGGAACTAGCTCTTGTAGACCAGGCTGGTCTCGAACTCACAAAGATCCGCCTGCCTCTGCCTCCCGAGTGCTGGGATTAAAGGCGTGCGCCACCACCGCCCGGCTGTTTGCCTTTTTTTGGTGTGTGTGTTTTTGAGACAAGGTCTCACTTTGTAACCCAGCCTGACCTGGAACTCTATAGCTGAAGCTGTCCTCATGGCGATCCTTCTTGTATCAGTCTCCCAAGGACTGGGGTTGCAGGTGTGAGCTTCCACACCCAGCATATTCCTAGCAAAGGAAGCCTGCAAGGCACCACTTTCTGAGACCCAGGATCCTGAGATCTCAGCCCTGGTTCCAGATTTCCACCGTTAGCCACCCAGCCGATCCTAGCACAGTTTTCTATCAGATATCCCTACCTAACTTCCCCCACCTCCAGTGCGGGGCAGGCTCTCACCCCTCCTGCGCCTGTGCAGCAGGGCCTGCACCCTGCGCAGCCTTCCTCGTGCAGTTGGGCGAGCGCAGCAGCATCCTGCGGCCTTCCTCCCGCAGCACGGTCAGCAGCAGCCCTCGCTGGTTCCAGGGCACGTAGGCTTTGGTAACTAGTAGCGTCTCCTCCGGCCGCAGCCTGCAGGCGGTGACACAGTCCAGCGCGCCCAGGAAGGTGCTGCCCTCAAGCACCCGCAGCAGCCCTCGGCCGCACAGCGCGCGCACGCAGCCTTCTGCGTGCGGCGCCCCGCGCTCCACCACCGCCTGGAAGTCCTCGCGAGCGCGCCGTGCATCACCCGCGTGCAGCGCGCAGAAGCCGCGCAGCGCCAGCAGCGGCGCGAGGTCTCCGGTGTGGTCCCCGATGCGCTCCCCAGGACACCTGGGCCTCAGAAGACGCTCACACTGCGTGCGAGCGCCCGCCACGTCCCCGGCCAGCAGCAGACACTCGGCCAGGCGGATCCCTAGCGCAGGTCGCCTTCGGGCTGGAGCCACGCGGAGCAGGACGTGGAGCGCGTGGGTCACAGGAACCAAGAGCTCGCGGTCCGCGTCCTCTCGCAGCTCCCTGCGGCTTCGCACAGCCTCCAGGAAGCGGTCGAAGCCCGAGTCCGCAACCTCCTGTGCCTGAGCCTGCACGCGTTCGCGATCCTCGGCGGACAGCAGTGCCTGGAAGTGCCTCCGTGCCCTGGCGGGACTCTCACGGAAGGCCTCCTGTAGGTCCAGCAGCACGTCCCCAGCTCGGCAATCCAGGAAGAAGGCCGCAGCTGCGCGGGTGACCAGCAGGGCCGCCAGTTGCTCACCTGGGGAGAGAAACCTGTATTGCTCTGCTCTGCCTTCCGAAAGCTCTTTCTGCCAACTCAGGGTATCTCCCCTAAGTCCACAGCTAACCCAGGGCCCTGGAACCAAAAGGACGACCCCAAATGTCTCCCATGAGTGATACCACAGCTTCCGTGCCAACGCCACAGCTAGCAGCTCCTGGTGTCATCCAGCACTATTCCCTCACAGTGACTCTGGGTAGGCATCACCTATCAGTCCCAATCGAAATTTATTTACATTTCTTTCCGCTCTGACTTCCAGCGATGGGTTTTAGTTTCCTTTTCAGGAATGCAACCCCATCCAACCCACTCTGTGAAACTGGGATTCTGAGTCTGACTTGGTAGGGTCACCAGTCCTGGAATCTTTGCATCCTGCCTTACTGGGATCCAACGCTTTTCCTGTAGGAAAACAGAGATAGCAGAAGGAGCGCCTCAGTAATCTGAAGCCCTTACCCCAAGAGTGGGTGGAGGTCACTGGCTGAATCTCCTGGTTTCTATCCCTTTCCATTGTTAGCATGGGGGTTACAGTGATGGACACTCCCCAAGGTGTGAGGGATGTAGGGAGCACATTATTACAGCCTCGAACCCAGCAAAACGACAAACAACCAGTTTGCACAGACTGACCAAGAAACCCGCCGCCAACAGGGTCCCCTGTCCAGTCCTGGTGGCAGAAGAAAGGTCAACCCTGGAAACAGCCACACTTCCTTCCAAAAATGCAACCACACACACACACACACACACGCACGCACGCACGCACGCACGCATGCACACACACACACATTCGATTTCTTCACTGTCCTACAGGCCATTTAAGGCTCTATTTATCTATTCATTTTTCTCTTGTTTTTCGTATCAGATTATCTATTTTATTTTAAATTTCGATGACTCTTCTCCCATCTCTATGGTGCTGATTTTTTTCATTATTATTTCACTTTTGAATTAATTTCCATTTTTTTGGGTGATGCTGAGTAGCAAATACAGGTCTGCGTACGTGTTAGGCAAACATTTCACCACTGAGTTATACTACTCCAGCCAGCATTTTTTAAGCTGTAGACCAGACGTTTGAGCAATGCCCTGTAATGACTCTCGTTTAATTATGCTCCTCAGATGAGGGCTGAATTTTGTATTCGTAACCAGTTAAGTTGCCTGGACTCAAACCCCGAATTCTGTAGCACAAATAATTAAAACCAGAGACAGAAATTGGGGTTCAACCTGAAAACCAGAAAAGCCAAGTCACTAGAGAAGTCTTACCTCTACCAAGGCCGGGCAACCACAAACTAAGTAAACTAAGCCAATTAAGAGGAGTCTCTCTCCTCTCATTTTATTATTCCCTCTAGTGCTGGGATTAAGGGCATATGACTCCCTAGTCCTGGGATTAAAGGTGGAGGCCACCACCACCTGGATTTATTTCTGCATTGATCTTGCATAGCCCAGGGTGGTATTGAACTCACAGAGACCAATCTGCCTCTGTCTCCCAAATCCTGGGGTTAAAGGTGTGTGTCACCACTGCCTGACCTCTAGTGGCTTTAGCTTTGCCTCTGGTCTTCAGGCAAGGTTTATTTATCAAAATCCAAATAATAGACTACTACAAAATTCTGTCTCTTTGTCTTCAGAGCCAAATTCTATTTTTAGTTCCTGATACTTCACAGGGACCATCTTGTCTCTTCTACGTGCACCCAGTTCAGCAATCAACCATGATTTAACATTAAGATTTTGGACCGCATCCCTCCCGTGGCC
Organism: Dicrostonyx torquatus; assembly: GCA_028555095.1. Lineage (NCBI taxonomy): Eukaryota > Metazoa > Chordata > Mammalia > Rodentia > Cricetidae > Dicrostonyx > Dicrostonyx torquatus. The sequence goes on from JAQHUG010000212.1 coordinate 734,086, forward strand.
CCCTCCTCAGGACTTTCTGTCCAGGAGCCCACTTTTTTCAGCCTGGAACTCTCTGGCGTCCACTCAAGCGGGGTAAAACCGTGGCTTTCAGTTGTACGCATGATTGCAGAGATGCTAGAAGAAAAGCCTCGAGCCACAGCCTCACCTCGTGTAGCCCCCACTTCCCACCTCCAGGCAGTCGCCATCCGACGCCTTCCTTCAAATACTCTCTTTTGATATTTCATCCAGAACAGGTAGCTGTCGCCCGTGGGACAGGTGACCTGTGAGGAGCATCCACCTTTCCCAGAGCCGGATCCGCTCTTAGCTTAGAGGTGCCGATGGCCCGGGGCTTCTAAGACTGCTCTCACTGCTTTCATTTTCAGTTTTCTGGGGTTCGTCAATTAATTTGCTTCCCGATCAGCTGTGTAAAGCAAACGCTTTTCCTTGGCTGCACTTCTCCTCCATCTTGTTTCCACGGTGGTGGATATTTTCCCCAGGTTTTGTTGCTGCGTTTTCTCTTTGGGGAAAAGTTTTCGCCAATCTATTTATTTATTAATCTTACTAATATGTAGGAATTCCACAAATACTCTGCATTCTGATTATTGCTATTCTTTTTGCCATTGTGCATTTTGAAAACAACCTCTTCTCTGCTAATTGTCCTTTCCTTTACATTTTACAGTTGTGGGAGAAACTTTTAGTTTTATAAACTGTATTACAATTTCTCATTGTTTCTACTTTTGTAGCTTTGAAAACAATGAAAATTGCTGCACCCCGATAAGCCTCTCCACTGATGCACAACCCAGATCAGACCAAATCAAATGGAATTAGAAAAGGCCCAGTTCAATGGGTAAAATGCTCCCAGATGTATTTCTGCCCCCCCCCCCGAGAGACCAGAAAAACTACAAGTCTGGTTTCTGGGGGGGGCGGTTTAAATACCCTGTGGGAGTGGTCTTGAGCATCTCTGGAGCGAGGGGTCATCGTTTGGCAGGCTTTCTGAGATGAGGCAGGGTTTGGAGAGAGATGGAGGAGAGGGCTTGAGGTAGAACTTTCACCAGAACATTCCAGAGTCTTTGGGTATATGGATGCCAGGAACTGGGTTGGAGCTTCCACCGGAACAAAAAAAAATTATTTATTATTAAGTTTTTGAAGGGGACAGGATTTTTATATGTAGCCCTGGCTGTCCTGGAACTCAGTCTGTAGGCCAAGCTGGCCTCACACTCAGAGATTTGCCTGTTTTCCTCCACCCCCACTCCAGTGCTGAGATTAAATCTGTGTACCACCAGCCTGGCAAGATTTATTTATTTTCACTTTTATGTGTGAGTGTTTTATATGCATGTGTATCTGTGCACCATGTGTATGCCTGGTGCCCATGGAGGACAGAAGAGGGCATCAGCTCTCGTGGAATGGGAGTTACAGACACTTGTGAGCTGCCGTGTGGGTCTTGGGAGCTGAATCCAGGTCTTCTGCAAGAACAGCCAGTGCTTTTATTTATTTATTTATGTATTTGCTTTTTCGAGACAGGGTTTCTCTGCAGCTTTGGAGTCAGTCCTGGAACTAGCTCTTGTAGACCAGGCTGGTCTTGAACTCACAGAAATCTGCCTGCCTCTGCCTCCCGAGTGCTGGGATTAAAGGCGTGCACCACCACCGCCCGGTCAGCCAGGGCTTTTAATGCTGAGCCAGCTCTCCAATTGCATATGTTCTTTTATTATATTATTGAACATGGCGAATCATATTATTCTGGAAATATGAACTTAGCAAGTCCAATATTATTTGTTGCTTTTGTTTGTTTGGAGACAGCGTCTCACCGTATAGCCCGACTGGCCCGAAACTCACTGTGTAAACACACTGGCCTTGAATTCACATCCATCCTGCTAGTCCTGCTTCTGTATCCAGAGTGCTGGGATTGCAGGTGTGTCCCATCACATCCAGCTACAAATCCTATATGATGTGATGCACTTTTGCCGACCACACACATCAGAGCCAGGACACGGAGCCTCCGGTTCTCGCCAATTTGTTCCTGTTTCTGTTCGGGCCCGCAGGAACCCTGGCATTCAGCAGACACTTTGTCCCTCCTTGCCACATCCCAGCAACTTTGTGTGACCACAGCTGACCACACACTGAAGTCCACAGAAAAACGGCAAGCTGAAAGAAATCTTTACTCTTTATAAGTTGATTATCTTAGCCAGAGAAAGCTGCTAGCACAGGGTTGCTGTCCCAGTTAACCCCTCCCCAGTCACGTCTTCAAGACTACCTCTTTAAATCTTCTTGGTCCACCATTAACTGGGCCCGCAGTCTTGCCATGTGTGACTCAGTGGTCCATTATTTCACTTTTGGCAATGCTTCCCTCTGGTCTGAGGGCATGGTCTCCTGTCTGCCATCTTCCTCAGCCCCCACCTTCCTAGTGCCCTCGTTCCAGCCTTCCACCTTCCCAGCTCTGTCTCCTTCAGCTTCCCTCAGACTCCTGACTTCCCAGTCTCCCAACCTCCTCCCAGACTTCCAGATCCCAGCAAGTCTGGCCTGCCTCTGACTCCTGAATCACACCCATACACAATGCCAGAAGAAGCATGGTTGAGGCTCAGCTGAAAGGCCACCTCTTCTGGGAAGCCCTCCCTGCTAACAGCCAGATTCGTGCCTTGCATTTTATAAGGCAAGAACCTTGTTTGTTCCTTTCTGGGTTCTCTGTCTTTTCACTGTGGTGTCCCCAGTCCCAGCCCCAGCCCTTGCTCCACCCCCAGCTCTGGTCCCACCACAGACAGGTTTTAGCTGTAGCTGGAGTGACGGTCGCCATGGCTCTTGGGGGATGTGATTAGTGATTCACTGTCCTACCTTGGGGTCTGCTCCCCGTTGGGTCAGGCTGAAGGGCCCGGCTGCATGCTGCCAGGCAGTCTTCAAATCTGCCTCTGTGAAGCAGAGCTTTAGGTGACATGGCATCTATCCAGCTGCCCCTGGGGTCCAGGGCCTTCAGGAGTCCCCGGCAGTTGGTCTCTTGTGGGCCGCTGCTCCCTGTGCCCTTCAGGAGTCCTGAGAGGTAGTCCTGGAGGGTGCCAAGTAGCGTGGGGAGGTAGGGCTGCTGGTGGCTACGGATGAAGGCCACCGTCCGGTCTGCACTGGAGGCATAGGTCTGAAGATAGGCAGCGATGCCCTCATTGACCTGGTCCACAGAGAGAACCCAGGCCAGGGCACGGGTCAGCTGTAGCTCCAGGGTCTGTTGGGAGTGTGCATCCAACAGGGCATTACAGCGCTGTACCACTTCCGTGTGGCGCCCCTGGGCCAGCAGGCCAGCTAAAAGGTACAGGACAGTGGCAGGATGGTCTGGGTAAATGGCACCAAGGAAGGCAGAGGCCAGTGGCCCTGTCAGGGAGACCACGGCCATGCCATCCCAGTGGATATCAGGAATCTGACTGTCCCCACAACACCAGGCCTCCAGTGTGGCCACCACAGGTGCTCCTGGGGCCTCAGCCAGGACAGCCTGCACGTGCCGCACAGCCGAAGGGGCATGGCAACTGAAGGCTGCCAGGTAGAAGCCTGTGGCTAAAGGCAGCTCGCCAAGGGCCAGGTGCTTGTCCCCCTCCTGGCAGAGGCAGGCCACAAGCTCCTGAGCTGACATCATGGTCTCAGTCCCCACTGGTCCATGTTCGGTCTTCATGAGTACCTACAGAAGGGGACTTGTATTAGTGTCCAAGGTGACATGTTCACCTGCCCCATAGCCTCTCTTGAGTCTGACCTCAGAGCAACCTCCCAGCTCCTGCCACTGATACCTCAGAACCTGTGTAGACCCTGATGGGTGGAACCTGGGACCTGGTCACCAAAGAGACATTTTTGCAATCCCTTGGCAGGCTGTCTTGGGTTCTACTGGGACCCATCAGTTTGGGTTCCAAGTTACTACTTTTATCTCTTGAGCCTCAGTTTCTCCCTTTGTCAACTGGGATGGGACCCTGCCTACTTATGGGAGCCTCAGAGGGCCTTGGTATCCATGTCTGGGGGGCAGCTGAGTGTTTAAGGGGTCAGGGCCTGGGCATACTCTGGGACACCTGGCTCCCTCTGTCAGGAAGGCAAGTAATTGCAGTGTCTCGGAGTTCCAACCCAGCACTGCACCCCCACCACCTGCTCAAGCCTGGCTAATGCAGGCTGAGGGCTAGGGCCATGAGGTGCCTGCCAGGTCTGGAGCTGGGTGTGGAGCCCTGCTGCACAATAACCCATGGTCAGTTCTGAGGTAAGACCCCAGGACTGACTTGTCTTCTAATCCTGGCCTCTGACCCCAGGAACTACTCTTGGCCTTTTATTCCTGGTCCCCAAGTACTTTCAGTGAAGAGCCCCAGCAAGCCCTCCCTGACAGACACGTGTACTCATGCCTACCCTCAACACTTACACTCACAAGCTGAACCAGCCAGGTCTGGGGATGGAGAATCTCTGACGACTCAAATTTCTTATTAGGCTGGGACCAGGGTTGGTGGGTGCAGCCGCCGGTCAGCCCCAGGTACTCTGGGCCCCGTTAGAGACCCAGAAGCAGGAGAGGCCCATCTTCAGTTTCCAGGGAGAATATCAACATCCCAAAGCTGCCTGGCTGCTCAGCTATGCCCTCTAGTGGCCACACATGCTCAGAGTCAGTACCCACCTCCCCAGCCCTTGCAGTGGTAAGGAGTGGGGAGGGCAAGGAAAGTAGGTGAGAAGAGGCTTCTCGTGCTGACCTTGGAGTAGAGAATCTAAGTCTTGGAGGAGGGAGGCTCAGGAGAGTACAGCCTCTGGTTCTGGGTGAAGCTAACCGATGATTTGTGCACATCACACATTAAGGCTTTGTCTCTGTACCCCAGAACTTAGCCTTAGCAGTTGGGATAGTGTGATCTCCACACCACTCCCACTCCCAGGCTTCTCCCTTCAGGTCCCTGTCCACTCTGGTGTCCTGTGGGCCTTCTCACTTGTCCCCATGTCCCTGACCCCAGAACCTACTCCTTGAACTGGGCAAGTGGGCTGGGATGCATTTCTGTGCTCACAACCTGTTCCTGGTATCACCCTGGCTCTGGCAGCTCTGGTGAACTCCTCCTTGGTGGGGATGACCAGGTATAGATGGAGGATTGGGCACAGGGTTAAGTTTTGGAAAGAGTGTGTAGATGCTGGGACCTGAGAATCAGTTCAGATTCAGTCAGTTGCCCTGTGGGGAATGCTGGGTGACCAGTTTCACATGGCCGCAGAGGGGTTCTGCTTTGGGCAGCCTCTCCCAACTCACTGCATCAAGGTGTCCAGGTTTGGGACAGCGCTGGCTCTTCTGGGGGCTCTGGGGACTGGGTGCAAGGTCGCTGGGGTGTGGGGTCCTCTGATGTCCTCCTTAGAGGCTACCTTTCTGGGAGGTCCTATACCCTCTGTGGAGAGAGCTATGATACGGAAGGGCTGAGGTCTGAGGATGCAGGCCGGCACGGTCAGCAAGGTCCATCTCCTTGTATGGCTAACCTTCTCCCCAGCTCCTTGATGTTCACAAAGACACAGAACTCTGGCAATCAGCAGTGGTGAGAGCTTATTAAGAAATTTCCTATTATGTTACTTTGATTACTTTCATTTTAATTACCCTAATTAGGTAAGCTCTGTAATGGAGTAGGCTGTCCTGTGGGGCTGTTGAAAGGGCCTGGGGCACAGAGGGGCACTGACTATGGCAATCACATTAGCCCTGATCTGTCCCCTGTGTCCTGCCTGGGTGTACGGAGCCTGAGAGCCTGCAGGCACTGGCCAGATGGGCCGTCTTCTGGTTGGGAGTGAGCTGTAACCACAGCTCCCATTTGAGGGCAGCATGCCTAGATGCTGGGCCCTACCTGCCCATGCTACCTTCTGTATTGTGTTTCCATTTCTGATACTGTGGTAGACAAACACAGGCTGCTGGACCTGGGTAGAGAGGCCAAGGCCTGTGGCCCTGAGTTTCAGAATCTGTACATGGGAAGAGATCACACGGCTTCGGTCTCCTTGGTCCAGAGGATTTCTGCTGTGTCTGACTCAAATCTAGCTGGTGGTGACCAGAATACTGGCCCTGTGCACTACATGGGTCCTGCTGCCCTAGTCACCCTGTCTTGTTGAGAATCCAGTCGGCCCTGCTCCATAGTGATAGCCTTTAGGTGCTGCATGAGAATAGTTGCACAAGAGGTATACTGATTATCTGGCTTCGTATCTGTGGTTGTGGTTGGTCCCTGGGAAAGATGGAAGAGTCATGGCAGCCCCCAAGGATTCCCCAAGGCATGCAATGTCTAAGCAGGGCCTTGGGATGCCCTGCACTGGAAAGAGCACTGGACTGGTGACCAGGGTCTTCTTAGATGAGTGGAAAACAGTGGAGAAGTTGAGGAAACTGAGGCTGACCTTGTGGGGTGCAGGTCTGACGATTGTGAGTTACTGTTCAGGGGTAATGCTCGCAGGGCCTATAGGGAGCACTTTCTCAGCTCTCCAGGGGAAGACTGGGAGTGACTGCTCCCATGTGAAGTCTTTGCAGATCCCCTTCCCAGACCCCTAGGTGCTCTCCCAAGAGGACTGAATTAGATCTGGTCCAAGTCTTTCCAGAAGTCTGACATCTCACCCACCTAGTGGGCAGTGACAACTTGCCCCTCAGATACTGATATGCCTCTGATGGTTCCCTCTTCCTGACACTGAGAGCTACTAGCGGTGCTGGACTCAGGGTATATTATAGTTCATGACACAACTCAGCGGTAAACTGGTCAGCCTTGTTTGACGATCCCAGGCCTCCAAGGGGGTCTGAGCTTCTCTTTGCCACTGATCCGGCATACCAGAGGGAGTCCCCGAGCATCTTACCCACCTGCCTCCTTCCCCTTCTGCTCCTCCACAGGTGCTCACCTCGGGTTTATCATGTCTAAGCCAGTTTGAGTTAGAGCAGATCTGCATTCAGGATCCCCCAAAGGGCAACCTTGGGCTCCCAGGAGTGCTCTTCACTCCCCACTGGCCTAAGAGCTGGCTACAGCACTGGCTATGAGTTTGGTTCCTACCCAGACCCACCAGAGCCACCTGCATCCCAAGCATCCAGATTGCTCTGCCAGGCTGTGTAAGATATCTGAGCCCCCCTCTAGCCATCAGAGCCTGGGATACCCTCCCCCAGCCAAGTTTCTATGTGACCTCAGTAAGATATCTGAGTCCCCTCTCTAGCCATCCGAGCTTGGGATACCCTCCCCCAGCCAGGGTTCTATGTGACCTCAGTAAGACATCTGAGCCCCCCCCCTCTATTAATCAGAGCTTGGGATACCCTCCCTCAGCCAGGGTTCTATGTGACCTCATTAAGTAGAGAACCCTCCAGGTTTCAGATTATTTACCTGGGGCAATCTGGGAGTCACCTAATGGCGTTCCAGTTTGTCTTCTGTTGACAGTGAGCAGGAACTGCAGGCAAACACGAGGCTCCTCTCCTCTCCTCTCCTCTCCTCTCCTCTCCTCTCCTCTCCTCTCCTCTCCTCTCCTCTCCTCTCCCCACCAGCCTCGACCCCATCTCAGTAGAGCTCGGTGCTTGGCAGGCCGTGCATCTGGCAGATATGCCCAATCCACACCTGCCAGGAAGCTGCCTCCTCTTGTTCCCTGCGGCTCTTGTTCCATCCTAAGATCAATAATGCAGCAGGACAGTGTGCTCGGTCCCCTTCTTCCTGCCATCTGCCCACCTGCTGCTTCTGGCTGCTTCCGGCTCTCCTATAGGTGTGGAGCCATCCCTATGGCCAGGAGGTGGGCGAAACCAAGAGCTGGATGACTGAATATGGAAAAGGTTATGGGGTCTATATTCCTGAGTTTGTGGGAGCTGTCCATTTGGGGCTTCCAGGCTCCCCTGGCAGACAGCTCAGCTAGAGATAGGGTTGTGTTCACAGAGAAAAAGCCATGGCCTGCCATGACTGGTCTGCTCAGTGGGGGCCCATCTTCCCACTGAGAATTGGGTTCTGAAAGCAGGTGGTGAGCCTAGGCCCTAAAAGGGAGACGGCTCAGAAACTGTGCCTGGAGCCTTGGGTTTCTAGTTACCTGGTCACAGGAACTGGGCTAGAGAGAGGAGACCTTCTCAGATATGCCTTCCATGAAACGCCTCTGCTCCCCCCACATTGTCTCATCATCATCAAGGCATAGCACATTTCATCATATCCCATCTCACTGCCTGCATGCCTGAAGCCTGTCTGCACCACGTCTGACCATCTCACTGCCTGCATCCCATGTGTACCACGTCTGACCATCTCATTGTCTGCATGCCTGCATCCCGTGTGTACCACGTCTGACCATCTCACTGCCTGCATGCCTGCAGTCCGTGTGTACCACGTCTGATCATCTCACTGCCTGCATGCCTGCAGCCCCTGTGTACCACGTCTGACCATCTCACTGCCTACATGCCTGCAGTCCGTGTGTACTACGTCTGACCATCTCATTGCTTGCATGCCTGCAGTCTGTGTGTAATACATCTGATCATCCCACTGCCTGCATGCCTGCAGCCCCTGTGTACCACGTCTGACCATCTCATTGCCTGCAGCTTGTGTGTACCATGTCTGACCATCTCACTGCCTGCATGCCTGCAGCTCGTATGTACCATGTCTGACCATCTCACTGCCTGCATGCCTGCAGTCCATGTGTACCACATCTGATCATCTCATTGCCTGCAGCTTGTGTGTACCACGTCTGACCATCTCACTGCCTGCATGCCTGCAGCTCGTGTGTACCATGTCTGACCATCTCACTGCCTGCATGCCTGCAGCCCGTGTGTACCATGTCTGAAGCACAGCGCACAAAGCCCACTCAGATCCTAACCTAGGGATCTGCCTTGCCTCTTCTCACCTGTTTCGGCACCTGAATTACTCAGACCACTCGCAGTGGTCCCTTGTAGGGCCAGATCCTACCCTGTTCCCCCATTAGCCTGGTCCTACTCCAGGGTCTTTGTATCACTGCTTCCTCTCATTATCCACCTGGTTCTCCTTACTTCCTTTAGGCCTGGGTTCAGTCATCCCCACCTAGACAGACCCAGTAACATGAAATAACTTCCCTGGTCTGCTCTGTCACCATCAGCCTTGTGCTCACTTAGGTTTTGTTGACTTCCTTTCTGGGATTCAAACTGAGGATTCCAACCTCCCAACTGAGGTCAGGGTTGGGTTACCATTACGTAGAAACTGCCTGGCAGGCAGCCAGGAAGGAAGAAAGCAAGGGGACAAGTGAGGGAGAGAAGGTAAGAAGAAGGAAGGGAGGGAGGAAGGAGGAAGGGACAGGAAGGAAGAAAGAGACAGGAAGAAAGGAAGAAAGAAAGAGACAGGAACAAAGGAAGGAAGGGAGGGAGGGAGGAAGTGATAGGAAGGAAGAGACAGGAAGAAAGGAAGGGAATGAGGGAGAAAGGGACTGGAAGGAAGGAATGAAGACACAGGAAGGAAGGCAGGAAGGAGGGAGGAAGGGAGAGAAGAATGGACAGGAAGGAATGAGGAAGGAAGGGAGGGAGGGAGGGAGGGAGGGAGGGACAGGACTGTAGCGGTTCTGTCTAAGAACTTCACGTGACACTGTGCATCCTGGACTCCTAGGTCAGCCCCGAGATGCACACAGGTCTCCCCAAACTGAGTCCTATAACTGATCATGGCCCCACTGTTGCTGGGCAGAGCAGGCTCTGGAGCCCATCCTTTTAACACCGAGAAGTTCTTTGGGCCCAAGTACTGCCCAACTTTTTCCTTTGCCTTCTCTTTCTCCTGAAACTCTGTCACCAACGGGGGTGAGTGGGTGGGGGTGGTACAGAGATTGATGGCGCTGCGCCGGGAGCCGCTTCGCAGTCTGTGTACACAGCCTAGATTGGCTTGAACTAACGAAGTTTATCAACCAGGCCACCAGGAACCATTAATCACTCAGAAAAATAACAGAGTGAAATGACTTTTCAAAATGCCGAGGGTATAATGATCATCTTGCCCATTCTGCTAACTGCTGCCATTTGTGTCTGAGATACTTAAATATGCAAACAGTAATTAACGTGGTAATGAACGGGGGCTCAGAGCCTCCCCTCCCCAAGCTCATTTGCATGTTAATTATCATCAGCAACCAGGGAAACAAGTTATAAACAGCCCAATTAGCAGCCGGATCATTTTTACAAGAAATCGCGTGCACTTTGACACAAGAGCAAGCATGAGATTAATGATGTCAGGCGGAGCTGCCCCACTGCTGGGGTGTTCAGGGTGTCGTGACTTTGGTAGTCTGGGTGACAGGGAGGGCATCGACTGTGGGCTCAGTGTGCACTGAAGTATCCTGATCCTGAAAGAGAGGACAAGGGCGGAGGGCAACTGGCGGGGAGATGAGATGATCCTGTCGCTGTGACAAGGGAGCCGTACTGAAAGTTGCTCCTGTAACTGGAGGGATGGAGGCTCCAGCCTGTAACAAGGACAAGTTGGGTCCATGATGGTGGGAGATGGGAATGCTCCCTCGAGGAGCTGTCCAGGGTCCAGGATTGCTCAATGACTCCATAGGGTTCTTGCTCATGACAACAGAGGTGACTGGACATCACAGGTCGGGGCCATTTACCCTGACGAGCAGGCTTTTTGCTACAGACTGACTGGGTTGTCCACAGGCAGGCCCAGATGAGCCTTGACCACAGCTGGACTGGTCTAAAGTCCATCATCACAAAGTCTAAGGTCTTCCACCCCTGCATTGGGGGAGCACTAAGCCAAGCAGGCTGTGTTCTTCACCAGAAGCAGCTATGTATGCTGCGCGGTTCTGGGTGCCAGCCTCTGCCCGTACAGTAGTCCTGTGAAGGACGAGTGAGGTAGACTCACTTCAGCAACCAGGAAGCTAAGGGTTAGAGAGATGGAAAACCTGACTGAGGGCTGGGTCTTGGAGGATCTTGGTTTCTGCTGGGTGCTTCCTCTTTAGGAAGTCAGCTTGCCTGCTACCCTAGATCCACCCACCATTCTGGCCCATCTTGTCTTTTCTCAGGCCCTGGCCTGTTCACACGGTTTTGTCTGCTTTGGTTCTTTCTGCTGCCCTCCTTGGCGGAGCTGGTACGCGATTGAGCACCATCCTGCGTTCTCCCCAGAAGAGTTGGCAGACGTTTTCTTGAAAACTCCTCTTCTGACATTTGCACTTTTGAGCCTTGGGGTCTCCGGGAAGCTTTCCCTCCATCTCCACAGAGCAGAAGCCACCAGACAGCACTGGAACAAGTTCCACACCCTGTGGCTGAGCTTTGTGTCTTCCCAACCCTTCCCCGTCCCCTCCCACACCCTTGAACCCCTCCTACTCTTTCTTTCCCTAGTTCCACAGGAGACCCTGGGGTCTCACATAGATGCCACCTGGTTAGCATGATGGTTTCGACCTCCTAGGATCTTGTGGTTACCCAAGGGCTGTGCCCACACCTTCAGGGAAGCCACTATCCCTTAGCACAAGGCACTTGGGACGGAGAGCAATTGCTTGTCCTTTTCTAGGCACCAAGAAGGTCCTGGTGTAGGCTACTACTTGGTGCCTCAAAGAAAGATCAGACTCTTTGAGGAACAAGAAAGGAAGAAGCTAACTCTGGGCCACCTCTTGCTGTGTCACCCCCTCCTTCTCCCCCTATCACCCTTCCTGAGGCTGCTTCTAGATAGGTACTTGTTCCTCCTGGTGAGTGGGTTTTTTTTTTTTTTTTTTTTTTTTTTTTTTTTTTTTTTTTTTTTTTTTTTTTTTTTTTACTCAGGTGTCATGTGGGAAGTCTGAGAGCCTTGGGCCAGGTGCTGGCGACCATGGGAAGGTGACAACCTGGGGAGATGGCTTCAAGTTATCAGTTCCCATTCAGCTGACTTGGATGGATGAAGGCAGAGGGCAGTGTAGGGCAGCTGGTCACAGTGGCAACCATCCACATCAGGAGTCTTATAAAGAAGGACTGTGTCTGGGTTACTGTTGGCTGCCTGCTTTGGAGACATGCTGGGAAAACAGCCATTTGGGAGCTCAGGGTGAGATCCCTGGATATTTGTTTGTTTGTTTGTTTGAGACAGGGTTTCTCTGTAGCTTTGGAGCCTGTCCTGGAACTAGCTCTTGTAGACCAGGCTGGCCTCGAACTCACAGAGATCCTCCTGCCTCTGCCTTCCCAGTGCTGGGATTAAAGGCATGCACCACCACCGCTTGGCTTCCCTGGATATTCTTTTAGAAGCTATAGGGAGCTTTCTGCTTAAAACTAGGCCTAGAGTCCAAAGAGGGGCAGGACCCAGAGTTGCAGTGGGGGTGATGTTCAGCCTTTTAATTTTTCAGGAAGCCTTTTAATTTTCCAGCAAAGGGAAGGACCCCCAAGAACTGAATGAGTGGTGAGGAGGTTCCCCAAGATCCCTGGACAGAAGCTGCCTACAGACCCCTTGCTGCAGCTGTGTGCCTAGGATGTCAGAGGAAGTGAGACCCTTCCAGGCTGGCCTGTGTGCCCCAGTGCTCACCCATCCCTCATTCTCTTGGGTTGCTGATCAGGGCTGACTCATCACAGCTGATGAACCAGGGATGTTCAGGTTCTTCAAGAACAGGCTCCCACTTGAGGGGCAAGAGGGCAGTCTCAAATGGATGGAGGACTCTGGGGCCCCTAGTAGTGAGCCAGAGGTGGTGGGCACAGAGGGTGGGATGCGAGGTTGAAGATTCTGTGTTCTGGTCCTGGGTCTGCAAGACCATTGGGGCATGAGGCAAGAGACTAGGTCATGGGGCTCTGGACAATGAGCATGACAATCAGAGAACCCAGGAAGGCCCAAGAAAGTCCTACTGGGCCGGGGACAAGGGGCACACTGCAGTCGGGTTCCTGGGCCATGGTACAGACAGCTATGCAGACAGGGTGGGTGATGCTGCTTCAGAGTTCTGCTAATGTCTTAGTGCAGTGAGGCTGGGCATAGCACAGGTACCGTCCACATGGGAGCTGATGAGCAGTGGGTGGCTCCACAGGGAACCGTGAGCCCATTGCTCAGTTCTCTCACCTATGGTACATGACCAAGTTCTCAGGAATGGAGGCAGCAGAGAGAGACCTATGCTCAAGTCTATAGCTCTGCCGTGCCTAGGAGCTGTCATCTGGTCTACAGGCTTCCTGTTTTGCTGAGACCCAGGCGTGGTCATGCAGCCCCATATCCGTATGCAGCTGTGATTGTCCCCGTGGTGTACCAAGACTACAGGAGTATACATACAGGCTTTGGGTGAGCTTCAGCCGGTACATGTCTCATGGGACACAGGCCAGGGAAAGCACCCATGTCAAAGGTGAGGACACAAAGCCAGAGAAGGAGGGGGACATTCATGATCAAAGCCACCTGCTCTGTGCCTTAAGGAACCCGCAGCTCTTGCCTGAGAAGTCACACGTGAACAAGGGGATACAAATCTGGCAAGGATGGTTGGGAGTCCTGGCTCTGCTGGGGTGGTCCTTGCTGCATGCCTCTTAGGCCTTATCAGGATGGTCCTGAAAGTTGGATTCCCACATCAGTGAGTCTGACTGTGTATGTGGGACCCCAAATCTATATCAGTGAGTGATAATCTCCAGGGAGTCTGGTGTTGATGCCCCAGGCTGTCATAGAGACATGTTTGGAACCCATGAAGGGCAGCAGATCAGCTGTGTTGTGGGGGCTCAGTTCACACCTCCTTCTTCCTCACACTGACTCAGCACTGGCTCTGCCACAACCGACCCTTCCCAAAACCTCGGCTTTTTCACACATCACCAAACAACGCAGGGCTTTGCCTTTCTCGTGAAGTCTCAGTGCTGTACCTCTACCTGTCAGGCAGTCTGCAGTTCGGTCTCCAGCATGGTTCTTGCTGTGCTCCCGTTGGTGGTTAGCCGATCCTCCTTCACCCCTCCCCGAGACGGAAAGGTCAGTAGGCCCCCGCAAGGTAGGGACATGTGTCTGTATGGCAGAAATTGTCAGTCCAGGCTCAGCTGAACTTCTGACCTCCATGGGGGCTGCTACTGCCTCTGCCTTCCCCCCACCCCCTGTTTAAGGCCCCTGTCTTTGATCTCCCTGTGATGTCCCTACTCCCTGTCCAGCTTGGCAGCTTTCTTGTGGTAAGGACAACGGCCAGGATGGATGGGTGTCTGGGTGCACAGCTCATGATGAACCACAGGTGTGGCAGAGTGTGAACGATATGCCTGGGGACCTGCCCCTGGTTCCTCAGCCAACCACTGCTTGTGGGGAGGGTGTGTGGCTATAAGTCCAGATCCGGGAGAGGTCACCAAGTCTGTGGCACTGGAGTTTTTAGCATGTGGCCAGTAGGACACAGCAGCTGGAGTGTTAGCGGTGGGCAGGCAGGTGGGCTCTGAGGCCGGGAATCTTGAATGCAGCTTTTCCCCATAGCTATTCACTCTGGCCTGTGATCCTGGTCCCATATGGAGGTGTATCTCAGCTTCCTACCCAGGGTAGGTATCTGCAATCAGGGAGAGTAGATCTTTGGGTGTCTGCTGCCTGTGGAGTGTCAGGAGGAGCCCCAAGAGGGCCGCCACCAGCTCTTGCTGTGCTCACAGGACCTTAGTGATTGAAGGCATCAGTTTTTTTTTTCTGTTGAATTCCCTCAGATGACTTGATAGCTGAACCCTCTGGGCTTTGCTGGGTCATCTGGTCTTGGCTCAGTTCAGTTTGAAGCCAGGAAACAAAGCCAGCCGTCACATTGAGGGTGATATTCTTCCCCAGGCTTGGACTCTGAGGCCAGCTTTTTTATGATTTGAGTCTTGTGGTTATAAAAAGCCTCAGATCATGAGAAAGTTCACTTGGATCCACAGCCCACTCCCCTGGGGAGTAACTGTCCCTGTCCCCTTGGAGAATGGGAATGGAGCCCAGAATTGGCACACTGAGGCAGAGTTGCTGGGTCCAGTTTGGCAGTTCAGATGTAATCTCTGTATTTGGCATTGCGAATCCTCAGGCTGCTGAAGAAGCGCTGGCGGCTGCACTGTGCAGGGAAGAGCCTGTGACTGCTCATTTACTAATGCCATAGTTAAGTGGTCGTTAAATCTTCAGTCGGGCAGCATAGGGCGGCTTTCCTAAGGACATAAAAAGTGGTGGCGTTTTAAGGGAACTAGACGATTCTCTTTGCCAATCGAAGTCGTTAGTACTTGGAAAACTTTGTTTATTGAGATAACAGAAATCCTCAGGCAGGAAACTACATTGTATCTATAAATACCTGAAGTGTTCAAAGGAGCTGGCTGAGCACCACCCCTGGAAAAGGAGATTGCTACTTTGAAATTAGTAAGAGAACAGGGTGATGTTGCAGAGATGGCTCCGCCATTAAGAGCAAAGCAGTTAAGAGCCATTGAGAGCCAAGACTCAGGTGGCTCACAACAGTCTGTAACTCCAACTCCAGGGGATCCAAGGCCCTCTTCTTGCCTCTGTGAACACCTGGACACCTCATGTGCCCTACCTCTATACACGCAATTAAAAATAGTAAAAAATAAATCTTTAAGGAACAAAAAAGGACACACACACACACACACACACACACACACAGAGAGAGAGAGAGAGAGAGAGAGAGAGAGAGAGAGAGAGAGAGAGAGAGAGAGAGAGAGCAGGGAGAAGTTCCTATGTTGCTCAGGGACTTAAGGAGGAGTGATTCTCTCACTTCACAGGGATCAAGACTATTGGGGCTATCAGTGGCAACATTGATCACTGTGGGGCAACAAGGACAAGGAGCCAGGCAGGACCTCATGGCCCCAAGTATTGAATGAAATATTGGGAGAGGTGGTGGGGTGGGTACCTCTGTGTAAGCTGGCTGCTGTCCCTGGACTGAAGGCCGCCGTTAAGCCTCCCTGAGCTGTGGCCTCTGACCAGAAGGCAACATGACAATGTCTAACGCTGTGGGGCACAGAGCCCCAGTGGGCCTGGCTGGGCCTCAAAGCCTCCAATGGCTTCTAGAGATCTGGTGGGGTAGGGACAGGAGTCTGTGGGTTTGGGATCTTCTGAATACTACAGGAGCCTGGCTCTGAGCAGAGTACAAATGCCTTTGTCAGTGAATATTTGATTTTGCTGCTTCAGGGTAGGGGACACAGGTGACTGAGTTCAGGGATTCAGAGCCGTGCACGTACCAGGTGTGAAATGGGGTGGGAGTGTCAGGTTCCCTGGAGCAGATGGGACGTTCATCTTACGAAAGGGAGCATTCTGAAGCTAGTTTCCCTGCCGTGGAGTACCCCAGCCCAGGCCACACCTGTACTGTCTTTGGCCTGCTGGAGTCAAGGGCGGTGTTCAGTCTCCACTTACTTATTCCACTCTCCCTGGGGTCCCCGACTGAGGGAGACTCCAGACAGCACCTTACGGATGCTCTAGAAGGGGCGGGCTCTCACAACAAGGGCTTGATGTCTCTTTTCTCAGCTTCTCCATCTAGGCAAGGCAGAAAGATCAAACTTTCTATTGCTATGGCCCTTTCTGTCTGGGGGTGAGCAGCGGTATTGGGCAGAGGGTGTGCTTACCCATGTAGCACTTAGGGTGAAGTAGTATCCATGTAGGTGGTGGTCTCTTGCCTGCATATATCTGCTTTCAGATAAAATAGATCCTTATACACACCTTGAGACTGGAAAGGGGACACCTAGCGTCCATCATGGTTAGCTCATGGTCACTTGGAGGGATTTGCTTTCTTTTCTTGGCTGGAGTCCTTTGTAGCCATTGCTCAAAGAGGCCAGCAGAGGGCAGCCACACTCCATAGCCCGGAAGTACTATGCACTGCAGGCAGGTCTCTCCTTCCCAGTGTCAACACCCCACCCCACAAAACCTGCTGCTCAGGTCCAGGAGGTGCTCATGGGCTTGGTCTCAGAGGACCACCACAGTCAGAGAGGAAGAGATGTGATGTGATCGATGATTCCGCTGGACCAGGCCTGCTCTGCCCACAAATGGTTATATGGGGCTTGGTCTGGGTTGGGGCAGTGGGGGACGAGAGAGGTGAGGCAAAGGCTCGCTTGGGGATGCTTAGTATGCTATGCTACTCAAAGGGGTGGTGGTCTGGGGACCAAGTTGGCAACTTCTATCCGACTCCCAGTTCTGACTTAAGTCACCCCCAGAATCGATTTTCTAGGTCATCTTGTTCTGGTAGAAAACGCCCTTCTTATTGGCCCTATACAGAAGGACAAGTTGGAAATGTGTTTGAGGTGGAGGATGCTGACCTTTCCCACCATGGCCCCCATGACCTGGTGGTGAATAGCTGCTTCTGCCTGGGGGACCCAGGATGGACCAAAACCATGGAAGCACCTCTGCCATGGAAAGGTTGAAACTGCCCCCACTCCCAGTGCCCAAGAGCCTGTGCGAAAGGTGACTGAGGGAGTTTTGGGATTGGAGATCGGATTTCTAGTTAAGATGGTTCCTTGAGGAGTTTGGGGTCCCTTCAGTCAAAAGTTTAGTGCCCTCCCTAAGGGAGAGCCGGTTGAGCAGAGAGAGGTTGTTTACAAGTTGCTCAAAGGGCACTTCAGAGGAAGGGGTCCCCTGTGGCTCAGGGAAAACAAGACGTCCAGGCGAAGGGAGAGTCAAGCTGTCCTTCAAAGTTGCGAAGGACACCTTGATGTCTGCAGGAAACAAGTCTAACCTCCTCTCAGCTTCTAGGGTAATGCTGGGGCGGGGCCTGTGACCCGGTGACTCTGTGGCTTGGAATGCAAGCAAAGGACCTGACCCCGAAACCCCTAGGCTCCGAGGATGGAGCATTCACCTCCACTTATGGTGCCTGGACTCAGAAACAACAAACTAAAGCAAGTGTCGGCCATGGGGGAAGAGCTAAGCAGGTGAAAATTTTACTCTAGCAAAATGAATCATAACACGAAGAGAAAAGGAACACGCTCATTTGTTCTCTGAGATGAAATGCGGGACCCAGCTGCTTGAGAGCAGCACTGATTTATTTTTTGCAGACTCTGGAGATCAGGGTCCTGAAATGGAGGTGTGGGCAGGGCACATCCTCTCCGGAGGTTTCCAGTGGAGAAACCAGTTTCTGCCAGTTTGCAGAGGCCACCCACCCCCTCTACCCTAGCAGACCAATCAGTGTCTTCCAGTCCCCTATACCCACTCCATCTACACGGTTCCCTCTTTGGCCCCATCATTCTCTTTTAAGGCTTATTTATCTATTTTTATTTTGCATGTATGATGAGGGTTTTGCCTGTGTGTGTGTCTGTGCATCACATGTGTTCCTGGTGCCTGAAGAGGTCAGAAGAGAGTGTGAGGTCTCTAGGAACTGGAGCTACACGTGTAGTTATGAGCCCCCATGTGGGAACTGGGAGATCCTCGGCAGGAACAAGTGCTCTTACCCACTGAGCCATCTCTCCAGCCCTGCTTTTTTTTTTATTTTTTTATTTTTTGGTTTTTCGAGACAGGGTTTCTCTGTGGCTTTGAAGCCTGCACTGGAACTAGTTCTTGTAGACCAGGCTGGTCTCGAACTCCCAAAGATCGGCCTGCCTCTGCCTCCCGAGTGCTGGATTAAAGGCATGCGCCACTACCGCCCAGCCAGCCCAGCTTTTGTTGTAGGCTGGCTTGGAACTCACAATCCTTCTGCCTCAGCCTCCTGAGTGACAGGACAATAGGTCTGACCAACACACCCCGCTTACCAATTCTGACCCACCTGCCTCCCTCTGGTAGGGTCTTCTGATGGCTTTGACCCCATTCAAATAATCCAGTACATTTCCCCCTGTCAAGGCTCTGGGCTGAGGGCCATCTGTAATGTCTCTGTGAAGGTTAATTTTGTGTTTGGGCCAGAGCACCAGGCATTTGGAGAATGTTCCTCCAAGTGTGTCTGTGAGGGACATGAGATAAACATTTGAGTCTGGGGACTGACTGCCTATGGTGTGGTGGGCCACTTCTAGTCGGCTGATGACCTCGATAGAACAGGAGTTATCTACATCAAATAACATGGCATCCACGATGCCTTCAGATGTGAACTGAAATGTGGAACCTTCCCAAGCCTGGAGCCAGCTTGCTTTCAGATCGGAGCTACCCATGATGCTCTTATGGTCTCCAGTGTGCAGAAGTTGACACCTCGTGCATAGGTGACTCACAACTGTTCCTCGTCTCAAAGCCTATGGGCTCCACCTCTCTGGGGAACCCTAAGAGCAAGCAAACTGGCCACTGGGCATGCGGACATCACCCTGCTGACTACATACAGGAAAGTCCATCAGGACATCATTACAGCTCCATAAGAAAATTACAGAGCAGGACAGGGGAGCCTGTGGGGCTTACAGTCTGTCTGTAGTTGGAGACTGGACAGGGCCCTTCCTCAACCCTTCTGGGCTTTTGGCCCTTTTTTCCTGGTAGGGAATTTGAATGTAGGCATACTAGTTGGTTTCCATTGTCAACTTGACCCAGACTAGTGTCACATGGGAAGAAAGACCCTCAATTGAGGGACTACCTAGTGCAGATTGCCTTATAGGCATGTCTGGAGAATTTTCTTGATTGCCAATCCATGCAGGAGAGCCCAGTGTGGGCAGTACCAGGGGCAGGTGATCTTGGCCTGTATAAGAAAGCTGGCTGAGTTAAAGCCAGAGAGTCAGAGAGTAAACTGTCTTCTCCATGGTTTCTGCCTCTAGGTTCTTGACTTGATTTCCCTCTCTGATGAACTGTAACCTGTAAGAGGAAATAAACCCCCTCCTCCCCAAGTTGTTTTTGGTTATGGTGCTTATCACAGTGATAGAAGACAAACCAAGGTGTAGCCAATGCACTGGGGTCACCTGGTGGGCCACTGTAGTATGGTGTGCCCTGACGTACCCATCTGTATGTGAGCACAGTCTGTGTATTCCCTGTGTCTCCTGTCTGGATGCTCTGACATAGCCTGAGGGTTATTCTGTCCGAGAGTATTTCAGGGAGCAGGGGAGAGGAATAGGAGGCTGGGGTGAAGGTGCTGCCTTGGGCTGCAGGAGCAGGGATACAGCAGCTGTCCCACCATCGGCCTCCCTACCCAGTCTCTGTTTTAGAGCCTGCCCTAGCCCTGTTCCCGTCCCACAGAATCAACTTCTAATCCTGGTGAACCCAGAGCCTTTGACTGGGCAGAATCCACTTAACAGCAATACCCCTGGTACAGGCAGTGCAGACTGGCAGTGTGGACACCCACCTGGGCCAGGAGAGCCAGGTCTTTTCCCTCGAGGATCTATGGGGAAGGGGTAGGGGTAAGGATCCAGTTCTGAGATCCTGCTAGAAAACTAGAGAAATAGAGAGAGGATGGGTGAAATGGACTGGTCACCGGCCAATTTGGCTCTGGTAGACAGGAGCCCTGACTCAAGTGTGGGATCATGAGGGGTGATGGCTGACTCTGCACTTGAGAAGTTCATGGTACCCATTGCAACGACCTTGACTGAGTTCCTACAGTGGGGCTGACTGGGAAAATGGTTGTTGAAGGTGGCTTCTTGTCACTTTAGTAGTGTTATGTATGGGTTTAAGGCTCATGGAGGGGGCCTTAAATCTAATCAAAAAGGGGTTTGTTACTCCCATGATATTTATGTCAGGACTGGACCTGTATATTTTACAGGCAGGTCACTGCTGTGAGCCTGGCTCATGATAGTTGGTGATGTTGGTACTTTCATACTCTGGTAGTGTACAGAGTATCTTACAGCGCCACAAATACTGGTCAGTGCGGGTAAAGCTCGCCTTCTCTGTGTTTGATGGCATAAGCAAGTCATATCGTCATTGGTAAAGCCTTACCATCAAGTCGTGGACGGTAACCAACAGCCTTGGCAATGGCTTGGAACGCTTTGGAGGGTCTATGGAACCACTTTGGCCAGCAGCTCAGCGTAACGTTTGCAGGTCTGGCACTGGAGGTTTCACCTGGTGGCATAAGATGTTCCTCCAGACGCAGGATCTCTTCAGAAGAGGAGGACAGATTGTAAAAGCCAGAGGTGGTGTTGGACTCTGAGGAAACCGAGTCTTCTAGACACGGCAGGGATGATACACGCTTGGATTCACAGAGACTGGCAGCATGAGACCCTGTACAGTCTCAACCAGGCAGGGTGCAGCACAAAGTCCCATCCCTAACCAAGAAGCTATTTGCAGCTGATACCCACTGGGAAAGGGGAAAATCAGTGTTCTCCAGTAGAGTGTTACTGGGTATCAACCACATTCCGTGGCAGACCCTATGCCCAGGAATAGTTGGCCAGAACAAAACGAATTCCACTTATTTTTCTTTGCGCATGCACGCACGCACTTTGTTTTGTTTTGGCTCTTTTCTGTTTTATTTATTTATTTATTGAGGATGAGTGAGTGAGAGAGAGGGAGAGTGAGAGAGAGCATGAATTTGGGTGACCAGGGAGGTGGGGAGGATCTAGGAGGAGTTGGGGGAGTGGAAAGAATACGATGAAAAGAAACTGTATGTTAAATCTTCTTTCTTTTTAAAGGTGGCTTCTGGTGACTGTGATCAGCTGGAAAGCTGTGGATCTGTTCCTGGTGAGAGGTCCTGGCTTTGGGAGGAAGGTGTGTGTGTGTGTGGGGGGGGGATTCTCAGCACTCTGCATCTTGGCCACCAGAAGAAACAAGCGTGCTGGGCCCCAGGAGACCTCAGTTAGACAACAGGCCATGCTATCCCGTTGCTTCCCGAGAAGCATTTGGGACATACTTGTTCTAGCAAACGGATCCTTGCTGATTTGATTCAGATTTCAGCAGGCAGCTGTACCATCTGTGGCAGCTCTGTCTGCAGGGACCACGGGCTCACAGATGTTCCCTCTCTGCCAGGAAATCTGCAGTGGCTCTCAGGAGTCCTCCCTCAGGAGTGGATCTAAACCACAGGCTGTATTCTTGGAAGTTTCTGCAGGGATCAGGAAAGGGAGGAGGGAGGAAGAGAAGGAAGGATAGAGGGGAGAAAGGAGAAAAAGAAAAAAGGAGGAGGGAAGGCTAGAGGGAAGGAAGGAAGGAGATAAAATAGGAGGGAGGGAGGGAGGGAGGAAAGGAAGGGGAGGGCAAGAAGGGAGAAAGGGAGGGGGGAAGAACAAGGAGGCTCTACAACCAAGGTTGCTTCAGCTTGAGTTCCTTGGGCCCATTATCCGGCAACCATTTCTGAGCGCCTCCTGGAGGCTGCCCTGGGTGAAACCCTCCCTGTAGAATTTTTGCTTGCAGTCTGACCCAGGCTCCTCCAGCTTCCTCCAGGCCTGGGTATGGTTATGTCCTGCTGTCTCTATCATATGTGATGAGGGATCCTGACGATATCATGCCTGTGTGTGATGGGGCATCTCAGCTGAGGATGGGTTTCCCTGTGGGTGCTGTGAGGTGGCCTCTGGGAGAGCTCAAGGCTAGTGCTCAGAGTCCCTGTAAAGATCTCAGGGAGGCAAAGACCACAGCCACAAAGGCACCCTCGTTTCTCTCCTCAGGGGCCCCATCAGAAGTCGAGTGTCAGGGACATGTTCCTGCAGGGCAGTTAGGTACATCAAGGTCACCATGGTCATCTTGGAGGGCACCAGGCAGTGTCCCTGATTCTGGTCTCTTCCCCTCATACTGATGTCCTGGAGCCGGCCTTCTGCATAGCTGCTCATCTCTCCTATGCACTCCCCGATATCTCCTGGACTCCATGGCTCAGGTCCCTGGGGTCACATGAGGATTCTGGCTTGAGCGAAGGTGTTAGCCTATGTTTGTGGGCTACGGCCATCGCAAAGACTGCGCATAGCCAGCACAGGCCTGACCCCAGCTCGGGTTCTGGGCACAAGCCCAGGGGACCGATGTTTAGTGGCAACAGGAGACTCTAGCTGCCCTCCCTGGGTGCCTGCCTGGGGGTCCCCAATTCTGGCAGTGAAGGCCTTGGCATTAGAGTTTGCCAAACAGTCAGGGAGGTGTAGGTCAGGCTGTGGCTGGAGTGCAATCCAAATTCTGTGGGGATCCGAGGCAGATTGAGAGATGCCTATGTGCAGCAACATTAACTACCAGGTAACAGATTTGATTAATTTTGTGCCTGGAGGTTTTTTAGGTTTTCTTCCCCCCTCTTTTCCTAAAGAATCAGAGAAAACAAAATATTTTTCTAATTAAATAAATCTACGGTGCTCGCTAATGGAGCCCGTCTGTGGGCTTGTGACAGGGCAGGGGAGCTGTGGAATAATGATTTTATTTTTTCATTAAATAGAATTATAGGCAGTTACTCAAAGCAACGCTGAGCCTAATTGAAAGAAACCCATTTCTTCTTAATTTACTTTCACGGTTTTGGATGATAAAAGAGTGTGTTCGTTGGAAAATTAAATAAAAAACACAACACAAAGAAAGGACCCTGTTTAGGTAATTTTCTCCCCTGTCCCCAGGCTCAGGTGAGGAAAAGGGAGACTTAGGCTGTCAGGGGATCCGTCTAGGGGTCCTCTGGATAGAGGAAATCTAGCAGCTGCAGCTGGAGATCCCATGTCCTCCCGGTTTTGAGGGGTTCCGGCTCAGTTCCTGGGGATGCACTCAGCCCCATCTGGTCAGCAGGGTCTGTGCTGTTTACGGGTGCTGTTCTGCTTCTCCGGTCAACCTTTAGGAAGTGGTCTCCACTCCCGGGAACGGTGGAGGTGATTGCAGTCCTGATGTATGGGACCGTGGGATCAGGCCTGGAGTCATCTGGGACTTGGTAAGTCCAGTGTCCACTGAGAGCTCCCACCTGTGTCCACGCTCTGGCTACACTCTCCACAGTCCTTCTGGCCACTCATTCCAACTGCCCAGTTGCCATGGCTCCCCTGTTCCAGGCAGCCCTCCTGGGTCAGCATCTCTCCTGTACTCATGTCCCAGCTCTTTGTGAGTCCAGATCACAGGGTGACCAAGATCACCCACCATCCTAGCCTATCTTTTGTGAATGCATGGAGTATGTGCCTACAAAGACACAGGCGACCAACAAGGCCCTGGACCGTTCTGACTGTGAACCTACCCTGCCCTTCTCTTACCTGTCAGGCTGTGGAGGCTTCAGAAGGCAGAGCCAGGAAGAGGGCTGCGCTCTCCTGCGTAGCCAGTGTGACAATGTCTGGATTCCCTGACCCTCCTCAGATTCTGGTCTCTCAGGGTCTTCCCAGCTCTTTTCCTTGCAGAGCCTCTGCCTGGCCACCTGGCTGTGCCTTAGGGTCACCTCTGGGTGAGGTCCTAGCTGACTCCCTGGGGGCTGCAGCTGCTAAGATCTGTTTCCATTCACAGCTCCTGCTACTTTTTACACTAACTGCTTCCCAGGAAGGGCCTGGTGGCCCGGATAATGTTTCCAGTCTGTGAACCCCCAGGGTTCACAGTTCTTTGTCTACCCCTGCTCCAGTCTGTCACCACCAGAGGTCCTGTCCCTTGAGGTGGTCTAAACCTGGATCGGGGTGTCCTCCAACAGACTGAGCATAGTCCTTGCAGTCTTACTAAGGTGAAGCTGTTGAGCCGGCAGGAAAGATCCGGACTCAAGCTGCTCTCTGCTACTTATAGGTGCTTATTAAGTGCCCGCTATTTATGGGGCTGGAGAGATGCTTCAGTTGGTAAGAGCACTTTCTGCTCTTCCGTAGGACCTAGGTTGGATTCCCAGAACCCATATGTTAGCTCACAATCATCTGTAACTCTGGTCCCAGGGGATCTCCCTGTCCTCAGGGCACCAGTTATGCACATAGTACACAGATACACATGCAACCCCAAACACCCATACACATAAAAACATTTAAAAATCCCCTGCTGTGTTCCCAGCCCAAAGCTGGATTCCGAGACATGAGCCGTGGTGGCTACCTGTACCAGAGAGGGAGGAGTTTGCCAAACCCACGTCCCTATCTCCCATCTGAAGAGAACCACAGGGACTCCTGGGTCCCCATTTCTTCCCACAAACCAGTCCAGTTCCAGACAGACACCTTGCTGACCACGTGGTATTCAGATTATTTGGGTTAAAGTTCCAATAACAGTGGTGCAGCAATTGCTTAATTATGCCTGCTGTGTGAGAGAGATGCACAAGGTGTAGCCGTGGCAGGCACCCATCATCTGCAGACAGGATGGTGCCAAGAGTGGGCCTTTAGGAGGAGATGGGAAGATATGGGCCCTTCTCCCCAACAGTTGGATCCAGATGAATTCCTCGAAAAGCGGCTCCCTGTGACCTTGCCCCCTGCTGCTGCCTTGTGAGAACAGGTGTGCTTCCCCTCTGGAGGACACAGCCCTCAAATACTGAGCCTTCTAGCCCTTTTATCTAGACTGGGGCTTCTTAAAAAATCTTCCCTCTTGGTCTAAGAAAAATTTAATATGACCCTGGGAATATATGCATATGAGTCAAACATTTACAGAGACTAAACAATAAAGAAATTTGTTGTTTTAAAATAATTAGGTATAAATATAATTTTAGTAAAGATGGGAACATATTTGCAAACTAATGAAATGGATGTACTTACTAATAAAACAGATGTGTTGTTCATTCCTCTGTATGTGTGTGTGCATGTGTGCGTGTGAGGTATGCATGTGTGTGTATGTGTGAAGCATACGTGTGTGTGGTGTACATGTGTGTGTGTGTGTAGTATATGTGTATGTGGTGTACATCTGTGTGTATGTGTGTAGTATAGTTTTTTTGGTGTGTGTGTGTAGTGTGTGCATGTGTGGTGTGTGCATGTGTGGTGTGTGCATGTGTGGTGTGTGCATGTGTGTGCTGGTGCATTTGCCCATGTACACATTTGTAGGGAGGCCTAAAGAGAATACCCATGTGTGTGGTGTGTACATATGTGTGCATGTGTGTATGTGGTGTGTACATGTGTGTGCATGTGTGTGGTGTGTTCATGTGTGTGTTGGTGCATTTGCCCATGTACACATTTGTAGGGAAGCCTAAAGAGGATACCCATGTGTGTGGTGTATGCATGTGTGTGCAGGTGTGTGTGTGTGTGGTGTGTGTATGTGTGTGGTGTGTGCCTATGTGTGCATGTGTGCATGCATATGTGTGTATGGTGTGTACATGTGTGTGCAGGTATGTATGCATATGTGTGTGTGGTGTGTACACATTTGTAGGGAGGCCTGAAGAAGATACCCATATCCTAGTCTACCGCTCTCCACCCTACTCCCCAGAGAGCGTGCCTACTTCTCTCTGAACCTGGAGTGATGTTTGGTGAGACCAGCTGGCCGAAGAGTCTGAGAGATCCTCTTGTCTACAGCCCCGCTTCCCGCAGCTATGGGATTGTAGGCACATGGCCACACACTGCTTTTTCCATGGTGCTGGGATCTGAACTCAACACATGCTGTGTGGCAAGTGCCCTTACCTAGGATCATCTCCCCAGCTCCTTGTCTACTCCTACAGGGATTTGGCTGGGTGTTGCCAGGACACAGAGCGTCTTCAGTGTCTTTCAGAGTTGATGGACACTTGGTTTTGCGGTTCTCAGTGCTGAGAACTCTGCTTTGCATAAATATGTAGTACAACACGGCAGAAGGCTTAGGCTCTTTTCAGAAATAGATGGAGATTTTTGTCATAATCCTGAGCCAAAATTCATTGAATGATTTTTTTTTTCTCATGAAACTCAAGTCATCAACTCAAATAGCAATGTCTGAAGTCAAACACTCTCACACAATCCAATCCAAAGACATGCTAATTTGATGTTGGGTGCTGAAGAATGAAAGTAGGTAAGTATTGAAAGTCTTCATTTTCTGCAACTTACACCCCTCCCCCTATTTCTGAGATAAGCTGGATTCTAACTTCCTATGTAGCTGAGGCTGCCTTTGAACTCCTGATCCCCTGCCTCTACCTCCCAAATTCTTAGATCACAAGTGTGTACCACCACTCTCAGCTGCCTTTGAACTCCTGATCCCCTGCCTCTACCTCCCAAATTCTTAGATCACAAGTGTGTACCACCACTCTCAGCATGCTTCTGCAATGGTGGAAAGACGTTTATGTAGAGAGAAAACACTATTTAGTCCTAACATCAGATAGTTCCTAACTGAACTGGGGACATTTCAGGCGGCCGTCCTTGGTATCCTGTGATGGTACGTGAAGTATGGAGTGCACAGAACGGTGGGGATGTCATGGATGTGACGTGGTTAAGCACAACCAGGAATACCTTGAGTTCAAGACACACATGACTTTGAACTAATTTTTAGTCATTCTGTTTTATTGTTTCTTTTTTTTTTTTTGTGATCCCGATTGCTGTTATGAGTCAGGGCTGTGACTGCCAGCTTAGGAAGCTGTGATCTGGATGGCAGCCTTCCAGAACAGATAGAGACAAAGTTCTCTTGCGAGTCACCAGGCTTGGTTTGTGGCCCTGGCATATGGGCCCGTCCAATGTGACAGCCAAGCTCTCCCTGCCGTGTCCCTCTATGTCACTGATTCGACAGACAACAAACATGGCTGAACAGCACTGAGTATAGGATATCATGAGTGTTTTGGGGAGTACGGGGCAGAAAGGAGAGGGCGGGACCTTAGGGAGAGGATGGAAAAGTGGCAGGTTCAAGGAGCCAGGACAAGGAAGGCCTGTGGCTATGGAGAATTGGGGGAGCCTTGAGCTGTGGCTGGCCTCAAAGTGGGCCTTTGATGTTTGTCCAGTCATACTGCCCAGGGCAACAGTGACCCTGTTTACCAGTGATTCTTCAATACCTTCTATTCTTTTGGCTTCTAAGGGGTAGGACATAGCCCTATATTCTGACCATTGCACCTAAATTATAGGAAATTCTCATTTTTCCATGTAAAATAGTACCATAACACCCCTCTTCTCATCATAGAACTGGGGAACTGGCTTTGTCTCAGTCCCATCCAGGAATATTGAGGACTCTCTTTGAATCTTGGTGCCCCAGACTCATCTACACCTCCTTCCAGGTGGCTCCAGCCCCCCACCCCCACTCCCAGGGGGCAATTAGGAGATTCAGCCTCACTAGCCAGCTATGGGTGTTTGTCCGGGGCATGATGAACGGGAGAGACCATCTGCAGGGCAGTGACAAATGTCCCTCTCATTCACAGGCTCTCTTTGGAATCCTCTAATACTCCTCGAAGGTGAAGTTCCATTTTTCCCTGTAATCACAGTATTAAACTTTAATATCCAATATTAATAAAACATACTCTCCCTGATAGAGCCCGCAAGGCTGGGAGTGAGCATGCGGAAGATGTCTCTCCACCCCAGTTGTGTGGGAACCAGGGGTAGTGGTGCTGGAAGAGGGTTTGTGGGGGCCATGCTGAGGGGTGGCATCCATCTGCTGGTGGAGATTTTGAAACTGGGCTCTTTGGAAGAGTGGGCAGGAATGTTGGGTCTCATGGGCACCCCACTACCTTAATCTGTAGTGGGGAGTGAGCCAGGCCAGTGTCCTGCAGGAGCCTACTTTCCAGCTGAGGGCCTTATAGGAAGAGGGTGAGCCCCTCTACCCTATCCACTGTGCCCCAGTTCTGCAGGGCCTGGTCAGCTACTGGGGTTGCTTGGATATGCTTTATTAAGTTAGGGTGCTCCTAAGGTGCTATGGCCCAAGACTGGTGCCATGGAAACGCCCAGGAACCCCCTCTTCACTCTGCTTTTCTATCTGTCTCACCTGGCCTCGTCTCAGGGGACACCTGTCTGCTATGGCCTGTTTCTGTTGTTCAACCCCTCAGGAGTCCCTCCCCACAGGGGTTCCCTGGAGCTGACCTGTGGGCTTGTTGAGCACATGTACTCCGGCCCCTTTGCCCTTCAGTGTGTGTGCACAGTCTGAGGATGCTGCCTGCCCTGTGGTCAGGGGATCAGGCAGTGGAGGGGGCAGAGCAGATCTAATGAGGAAACTTCAGGTCCTGCAGGGCACTGCCATCTGCATCTAGGACCTGGGTGGTACTAGAGTAGCCAGTAGGTACCGTAGAAGGCACTTCTGTGGACCAGAGGCTGACTTGATTCTAGATTGCGTTGTTTCTCCCAGACAAGGTTGTGTGGCAGGGAATTGTAAGAAAGACATGAGTTACTGTCCAGTTGACCCTGCCAAAGTGAGTTGGTGAGGTGCCTGCAGCTGGACTCTTATTCTCAGACGCCTTGTTTATAGGCTTGCCTATTGCCCAGAGATATGTTTGATCTCCAGACCAGTTAGTTCTCCTGGTACACCAAAGGTCATTTCCAGACGATGAAGATTAGTGACAAATTTGCATCCCTGTATTTCCAGGTGAGGCCCCGTCTGTCCACGGCATTAATAACTCTTCTAAGACATTTCTTATTCTTTGGTAATGCTTCTCAGTGTCCCCTTGAACCATCAGCCCAACCCCAAACCTAACAGGGGTGCAGGGTGGGAATGAAGAAGAGAATCCAGGGGTGTCCAGGCCAGCAGAGATCCACTGAGGGGTTGAATCTTAAGTGTCTGCTGCCCACCAGCTCAGAGGTCAGGGGCTTGAGCGCATTTTCCAGAGGGTGAGGCTGGAGAGGGATTGGGCTTGCGAGGAAGCTATGGATAAAGAGGTTTCCCAGTGTATGGGAGCTGCAGCTCGGGTGGGCAGGGGTGGGGCAGGGATGGAACAGACTTTTACAGAAGGGAGACTTTATCCCCTCACCTGAACCAGCGCTGGCCTTATTCTGACAGTCCTTGTATCCACCAGGTCACAATATCTAGAGACTTCCAGAAACCCAACTTCCTCCTAGCCAGACCCAGGTTTTGTGGCTGTAAACCCTGGATCAAGGGTTTTGAATTTAAGATCCTAAGTCCAGGTATATGAGGCCTTATCTCGGGGGCCTGCATTGTGGGTAGGAGGGAGTAGCACACAGGCCGGACTCTGGAGGGGCAGGAAGGGTCCAGCCACCCAGGAGTCATTGAACACTTCCTGGAATGTGAGAATCACCTGGTAAAACTGCAGTTGATTCAAGTTTTAACTCCAACCTCTCAGCTTATCACCCAAGAGTGCGAGGTCCTAGTGGAAG
This sequence comes from Dicrostonyx torquatus, assembly GCA_028555095.1. Classification (NCBI taxonomy): domain Eukaryota; kingdom Metazoa; phylum Chordata; class Mammalia; order Rodentia; family Cricetidae; genus Dicrostonyx; species Dicrostonyx torquatus. The sequence goes on from JAQHUG010000212.1 coordinate 763,661, forward strand.
GTGTGTTCTGGCTGTTGTCCTATGCACCCCCATACCTGCTGGGACATTCCTTCCCAGCCTGGGCCACAGAACAGCCAACCTGGATCCTACAAAGAAAAGCCAGGGGCTGAAGAGATGGCTCAGTGGTTAAGAGCATTGCCTACTCTTCCAAAGGTCCTGAGTTAAATTCCCAGCAACCACATGGTGGCTCACAACCATCTGTGATGAGGTCTGGTGCCCTCTTTTGGCCTGCAGACATACACACAGAATATTGTATACATAATAAATAAGTATTTTTTTTAAAAAGGAAGTGTTTACTGTATAGAAATCATAAAGATTTGTGATCTACAATATGAAAAGTAACATAAAAAAAAAGAAAAGCCACAGCACTGCTGAATACTCTGTCTGCAAGCCTGGCTCTCTCAGTAGCCATCATTCTTCCGTCTAGATTTGACTTCTGTTTCTTTTAAGGACGTCCCTGGGTCACTGGTCTCAGCCACTGGTCAGGTGGGCTTTCAGAAGCAGGTGCATGTGTGTGTGTGTGTTTGGATGAAAAAGTCATTTGGTTTCAATGTATCCACTAATATGAAATTTAAGATTAATTATGATTCCCACAGAAACCCCATTATGTAAACATCATCATTTTCTCCTGAAGGGCTGTGCTGGGGTCTGGAGGCCCCTCCCCCATCTCCAGGGCATTATCTGTTAGGCAACTTTGTCAGACACAAACACGGAGTCCCTGAACAGGAAAGCTCAGGGACCTGCAGGGGAAACCGTGGTCTCCACTACATGCCTAGAAACAGCAGCAAGGTGCCTTTCAGAGCCTCGAGAAAGCTGAGAAGGAATCAGAACTCCATTAACAACAGTGCAGAGCACACTGTACCGCTGTGGTCACGGGACACAGGCTGTGAAGCTGCGCAGGGTACGGAACACTTGGCATACAACCGTATCTGCACTAGTGGGGCCAGCCATTGTCCCCGCCACCAGTGCCTGCCTGTGTCCTGGATGTCCTGAAGGACAGATTGGGGTTAGTCTCCCTGCTTTGGGACTCAAAGTTGCTAGGAATTCTGCACAGAAGCAGGGCACCGTCATGCTGTGGACACTGCTTGGGAAAGGTCACCTTGGGACCAGTAGGCTGTCTGCACAAAAGAGGGGCCCTGAGAAACTCCAGGAGGTGGCCTGGAGGGAACAGAGTGACCATGTCCACTCACTCACTGTCTTAGTCACTGTTCTATTGCTGTGAAGAGACACTATGACCAAGGCAACTCTTATAAAAGAAAGCATTTAATTGGAGCTTGCTTTAACGTTTCAGAGGTTTAGTCCGTTTTTTATCATGGTAACACCCATGGTGCTAAATCTACATGAGGGCTACAGCCTTATCTGTAGGCTGAGAGCGAGCGAGACTGGACCTGAGGTAGGCTTTTGAGACCTCAGAGCCCCCTCCTGGCCAGTGACACACTTCCCCTAACAAGGCAATGCCTACTCCAATAAGGCCACACCTGCTAATCCTTATAATCTTTTCAAATAGGGTCACTCCCTGGTGACTAAGCATCAATATATGAGCCATTCTTGTTCAAACCACCACAGTCACCAAGATCAAAGCAGGTAAAGGGAACCTCTCATTTTAATGCACAGCTAAAGAATGTGTCTGGAAAACAGCAGTTGAGATCCTGTGGTCATGGGGCGTGCCTTTCAGCACACTGCTTAGATAACATCAGGGATGTATCACGCCATGTTTGCTGGGAAAGAGGAATGCTTCTCCATCAGGCCAGAGAGCCTTGATCCCCTGATGACAGTCGTTCTAATGGCACGGGGTGGCATGATTCCAGCACAGTGAACGGACCTAGAGGAGGCAGTTAGGTGTACAGGGGTGGCGGGGAGTGGGGGAAAACACCAGTGTGAAGTGTGTGTACGGTTGCCAGAGATACCACAACACCATTCCCTGCACACACATGGCAGAGCCTCCCTTCCCACCAGGGCCTCACTGTGGTTCTTAGTTTGCATTTCCCTGATAACGGTGATGCTGACTGTATTTCACATGGCTGCCAACTGTTCGTACGCTTTCTTCAGAGAAATATTTGTTTGGGGCCCTTTGTCCATTTTTAAATTGGGTCATTTGTTTTCTTGTTGTTGTATATGCTGGACGTCAACCCTTTTTTTCCAGACGTGCTGTTGTGAATAACAGCTCTCTTTGGTCAGACGGTTTCTTTACTTTGCAGATCATTTTCTTTGTTGGGTAGAAGTTTCCCAGATTGATGTGACCCCCTTTGAGTTGGTTGACTTTTGCTATTTATGATTTCTCCTTGAAAAAAAAATCAAGCTGGGGAAATGACTCAGTGGCAACGCACCTGACAAGTAAGTGTGAGGACCCGAGTCCAAATCCCCAGAACTCAGCTCAAGCGGTCTCAAAAACCAGCTCTCTGGGAATATACAGGTTCACCTGGCTTTTGTGAACCCTCATGCCCACCATGAGAAACAGGGAGGAGACACAACAGGGGCTTATTCATGATGGTACCTTTGAGTATGAAATGCTCCCATAGGCTTAGAAGATTGCTGTGTCTCCAGACAGTGGAACGATTGAAAGGCATTTAGCATTCTCTCTCTCTCTCTCTCTCTCTCTCTCTCTCTCTCTCTCTCTCTCTCTCTCTCTGTCTCATTCTCTTTGTTCTGTCTCTGTCTCCCTCTTTCTCTTACTGCTCCCTCCTTCTGTCCTTGACTCTCAAGCAGAGAGCACCCTGGTTCCACTCTGATGTTCTGACATGGGTCATGAAGCAGTGAAGGCCAGTCATCTATGGAGTGAGGCCATAGGTCCCTCCCCCATCCCAGCCTCGTATCTTGACCTCACTTCTGTGTTCTTCCCTTCCTAATTTCCACGGGGCTGAGCTGCCCAGATTGAACACTCTGTTGGTATGTTCTTTGTTTCCTCTAGGAGACCAGTGTGGTACCTGAGGTTTCCACCCCCTTTTCAACTGAGGGAAAGAGTTACAGAGAAAGCCTCTGCCTTTAGGCTTTTCTCAGCCTTTCCAGTCCCTGATGACCTGGATGGCTGCCGTAGATGCTATTCACAGAGAAAGGACCTGGTGGGACTTAGGTTGTCTGGGAGGAATTGACTTTCCTTCTTGGAACTCAATCAAGAATCAAAGGAGTAATCTGCATCATCCCCACCCCCAAGAACAAGTGGATCTTTTGTGTTTATTATGGATTTTGTTTAAAACCAATAGTTCTGGGAGTTCCTCAGCCCTGGGCAATTTGGGACAACTGGTCTACCCCGCTGCCCACCTGTCTGCTGCTCTGAAGACATGCCTGGAGTTCAGAATGTTTCAGGATGGGGAAGGAGGCTATCCCTGTGCTGCTGGCACTGCCTAGTAGGGAAGGTGTCTTGCTTAGTTGACTCTATCCTGTTCTGTGGGTGTTAGCTGGAGACTATCTCCTTAGGACTTTCTTTCTACCTGCTACCCCTAAAGTATCACTTCTGGGTTCTTACTCCTATACTCTGCCACTTTCTCTTAGGGTTGCAGAGGAAGTTCATGTGGTGGATGCAGGGACTAGCTTCTGTCTGCTATGCTCCGTGGGCTCCTGGGGTCTGTTCAGCCACAACCATGGTCAGTAGAGTGTATAGTTCTCATCTCGAGATAGCAGTGATGTGTCCCAGGTGGAAGGGTGAATCCTACTGTGCCCTGGGTGGCCTGAAGCGAGTCTTGGTTTTGTACTGGGAGTCAGCATGTGAAGACAGGCCTGAGGTACCTGTCAATTTCCAGGTCGCTGTGCCTAGATTCTCTCCTGGTGTAGCTGACACTCTCATCTTCAGTGGCCTTGGAGTCTGTCTGTCTCAGCAGAGTTGAGAATGCTCAGGTGATGGGTGGTGGTTGCAGAAGCTGGGGTGGGCATCTTGCTGCCTTCACCCTGTGTAGCCACCACAAAGACCCTTCTCCAAGACTTCATGAGAACACTGGGCAAGATGTATTCAGACAAAGGTCTCTCCTAGCCTGGTGTCACAGAGGGATGGAGGTCTGGGAAGGGACAGATGAGGTCTCAGCTCCTGTGAGAATATTGTCTGTATTTCATGCCTAGAACTTTGCACTGCTTGTTCAGAGACCAAAGTGTCTCAGAGGGTTTGAGCTCCTCCCTGTGGTTAGGGATGGAGTTCAGGAATTTATGTTTTTATTTCATTTTGGTTATTTTTATTAAGACATCATTTACATATTAAAATTAACCATTGAAATATATGTTATGAAGATGGCTAATAGAGAAACAAAGTGCAAAACCAAATTCCAAATAGTAAATATTGTGTAGTCGGGCTGTAGAAAAATTGGATCACCTTCACACGGCCGAGGGAGGTGGGAAACGAAGAAGCCAGTACAGAAGACAGCATGGTAATCTCTCAAAACCAGTGAACAGAATTGTCATGTGCGCCAACAAACACACGCCACAAACAAAGGCCAGAGCGGGTGTCTCCACAACTGCGCTCCCAGCAGCAGAGCTTCTAGCACCAAAAGGAGAAACAGTTTAAGGGTCCATGAATAGACGAGAGGAAGGGCAACCTGTGTGGAGTCAGCACATTGGAGTATGACTCAGGATTAAAATGCACGGGATCTGCTCCACAAACTGCACCATGGAAGAGCTTCAAGAACACTAAGGACTTACGGAGACAGAGGTGGAGGGCTGGCTGCAGCGGTTGAGGAGTTCATGGTTCATGGGGACGGAGTTCCAGCTTGGGAAGGTGCAAGGCTCTGGGGGTTTAAGGACAGTCATACAGCATGAATGTACTTTTCGTTTTGTTGTTTGAGATGGGGTCATGCTGTGAAGCTGTGACTGACGTAGCACACACTTTGGGGTCCTGCTTGGCCTCAGACTCAGGGCAATCCTCCTGCCTCAGTCTCCCAAGTGTTAAGATTACGAAAGTTCCCCATCGTGCTTGGCATTTGCCAAAGAACTTAATGCCCCTGAACTGTTCACTCAAGAATGGCCAGTACAGTAACTTTAAAAATTGCTTTTCTTTTATGTGTATGGGTGTTTTGCCCATATGTGTGTCTGTGTACCACATGTGTGCAGTATTCACAGAATCCAAAGGTGTTAGATCCTCTGGGACTTGGAGTAACAGACTGTTTTGAGTCATGATCTGGGTTCTGGGAACCAAATCCAGTCCTCTGAAATAACAGCCAGTGTTCCTAACTGCTAAACTATCTTTCCAGTACTGGATACATACATACATATCTATATCTATATAATATATATCATATATGTGTTATATATGTGTGTTTTATATATAACACATATATGATACACACACACACACACACACACACATATATATCACAGTTACAAAATGTAACCAGACAATTGTTCAGTCCTCAAAGTTTTCTACTTGGCCAAATCCCCTGAAAATTATCTCCACCTTCCTGTCCACCCCGGGCAACCCAAGATGAGATTACTGTCATGTAGATTAGTTTACATTCTTTTGGGGTTTTCCAGGAGTGTAAATGTGTCCTCTGAGGTCCAGATTCTTTTTTCTCAGTCTAATTGTTCTCTGATGCACTTGTGTTACTAGGTACTGGTAACTTTCTGTTACTTATTATCCATCCCTCTAAACCACCCATCTGTAACCCACACACTGTGTCCCTTGCATGTATCTACCCATTGCGGGTGTCCAGAATGTATAGTTAGGTACTTCCTGCATGTGGTATTCACGGCTCACCCCACACTTGTTCACTTCTGGCGGGCTACAGCATCTGTCCACCAGCCTTTCCTGTTTGTCTGAGTGGTCACCAGTGTTCCATTCATCTGCTCAGAATACTTACCTGAATGCTTCTGGGTGAACGCCTTTCCGTGTGTTGAACAAATGCCTAGGTAGGGGTGGACTGTCTGTGTCCTTGGACAAACTATGGAAGATGGTGGTGCCAGCTGCCCGCAGCTATAGTGACCGTGTGCCCCAATGTGCTGTGTGCCTCAGCAGCCCCTGGTCATATCAGCCTTTCCCATTTCAGCCATCTTGAAGGCTTCTCTTATTTTATATTTATTTTTATTTTTCCGCTTTTTACACTATAAAATTTAACTGGCAAATATGAGTTGTGCATACTTATCATGTGCAGAATGTAGTTTTGAACTATGCACATTATGGAATGAGTCATTTTCCCATCTGCTGCTTTCCAGGATTTATGTGACTCCCAGCTTTAGGACAGAATCAGTCTTGGTACTGCCGGATGGGGCAGGAATGGAGTGTGGCAGAGACTGAAGGTTAAAGACAGGTCTAACAGTCTGTGGGGAGGCGCTTCTGGTGGGGTTGCCAAACACCTCCAACTTGGGCCACTCCGGAGTTCCCTACTTGGCCTGGGGAGGAAGCCAAGGTCCCGCGGTATACATGGGAAAGCCAACTTGGAATAGCTATGTGACAGGCTCTGGGTGTCCCAGGAAGGAGACACCACAACTCAGTGGTCCTGGGACCCAGGGCCCAACCAGGAAGTGCCTATGGCATATGATGTGTCATGGCTTCCTTTGGTTCACAGGCCAGCCCCCACCTTCAATTTCTCCACTTCCCTGGGATGTCAGAGTGTCAAAGATTCTGAACCTAGAATCCAGACTCTGCTTCAGGAGATGGGAGGGGCTTCCCAGGTAGGAAGAGAGGGTCTGGGTAGGACTCCCCACAGTCCTTTGTGTTTCATAGTGTGGTGAGGCCTTGGCTGGCATCTGGAGGACCTGTTGAGGGTGGAGAATGGAGTCATGTCCATCTCATGCTCAGTCTCTGTGAGGAGGTCATCACACGTGCACACATGCAGGGTGAGCTCTTGCTCAAGACCCCGGAGGAACTGGGCACAGCTTTGATAGAAATGTGGTTTTATAGTCTTTTTAATTTTTTGATTTTTGATGTGTGTGTGTGTGTGTGTGTGTGTGTGTGTGTGTGTGTGTAGGCCAGGGTCAGTATTGCTCTCTATAGCCCTTCACCCTGTGTTTTGAGATAGTCTCTTTGGAACTCTGATTTGGCAATCCTGGTTGACCAGCAAGCCCCCCAGGATCCTCCTCCCAGCCCCCAGCGCCACCACGCGCGCGCACACACACACACACACACACACACACACACACACACACACACACGCATTGTGGATCAAACTCAGCTCTTCACAGAAGTACATTATTGCTCAAACCATCTCCCCAGTCACCCTCCCTGGAAGCGTGTCGAAGTTTGGTCTCTGCTGCCCGGAATTGGTCAGTTCGGACCCTCTCTCTCTACTTGGTCACCTTGTGGTGACTCATTTCATTGTTTCTCTCCTGTAGTTCTGGAATTTGGGCCCAGATGTCTTCATTAACTAATGATTATTTCAGTTTCTCTTAAAAAAAAAATTAATCAGAGACATCCCAAGCTGCCAATCTGAGGTTTGATCAGCCACGATAACCAGTTTGCCTACACGGTGCTGGTGGGATTCCAGCCCGGAGCACGGAAACTTGACATTCTCGACAGCCTGGAAATGTAGGATTTCCGTTTGCCTTGTAATGTGGAGCCAGCTCAAGGGAACCCATCTCCCACTTTGTAGCCCCCAGCAGGGGGCTGGCTGGGACCATATGGCTTGGCAGTGGGCTAATGTTCTTCCTGGGGTTACTTGATGCCCCCTCTCCCTATCTGTCCCGCCCCCCTCCCCAGGACGTTTCCAGAGCTCTTTCTTGGCTCCCCTGCCTGCATGCAGGTTGCCAGTGGGCGATCTGAGTGCCTGGACTGGCAGTCCTGGCCCCCTCCCCCTCGGAGCTCACCGGTTCTGCGCTATCATGCCCTCTATCGCCTTTGTGCGAAACGTAACCCACAAAATGCTTTCGTGGTAACCTTATCCATCGGCAGCCAGCGATAGCATCTCGCGGCCCGTGACGGGCAGGAACTCGAAGGCATGGAGTTAATAACGCAGACTTTCAAAAAATGAGGCTGGCAGAGGGAGACGAGGGCGGGAATAAAAGGGGCCGGTGTGGCTGTAATTGGGACCATGTGAACTTCCTCGGAGGAGGATTAGGAGGAGAGACAGGCCTTGCCCGCGAAGATTAGTTTCAATTAGATGGGCTGGAGGCGAAAGGCCGGGCTCGGTGAAAGATTAAAACAAGAAGGAGAAAGTTTCCGCGGCGAAGGCTCCGGGCCTGCAGCAGGGGCCAGCGAGATCCGCTAATTGAAGGCAAAGCGTGCACCGGGCTCGGAAGAACGCTCATTAATTGATTCGATGCTGGTCTGCTTCTAGGCCTTTCCCCGCTCACCCCCATCCTTAACTTACTTCCAGATACTCATTTGTGTTTGAAATCAGGGGGGTGGGGCAGGGTCTGCCCTGCCTGAGCCCCTCAGGTAGGGGGAGGTGAGCAGAGGGCTGTGGTCAGCCGGCAAAACAACGGTGTGGTCACTTGGGGCTCTTGTCTTCAGCCCAGGGACACAACATTACCCAGTCTGAGGTGTTAAGATTTCTGCTGGCTGCCCTGATCACCTATCACTCGGCCCTTGAGAGGCTTCGTGGGGACCCTCGAAGAGGCTGTGTGTACCTCTTCACCTGGGTGTTTCTTCATGCTCTCAGAACTAAGCCTGCATCTCCGTCCTCCCCCTCTATGTTCCCATTCATCCTTCTGCTTTGCTTCCCTCCATCCACCCAACTGTCCATCTTTCCGTCCACTCTCTTCTTTCCCTCCTTTCTTGGCCTCTGGCTTCGATCCTTTAAAAACAGCTTTCTCAGCAAGCTTGTCTCCACTTGAATGTTTTGTGTCCTGTACTCTGAATGTCTGTGCATGGCTGGTGACCAGTGGCTCTTGAAGCGCCATCTTAGACATTCAGGGCTAGGGACAGGAGAGGAGTGTCTCCCTTTCCCTGTTCCCGTCTTTTCTTCCCGTTCTTCTCTGAGGCCCAGCTATCCGCCAGGTAGTTTCCTCCATCTCAAAACCTGCCTTCTTTTCTTCCTGTTGTTAAGATGGAAACTGTGACCCTCTGGAAGCTGCAGGGAAGGGAGGAGCCAGGAGTGGAGAGGTATGACGTGTCAGAGGTTCTGAAGGAGCCTGGTCCTTGGGCCTTGAGTTCTAACTATGGAACAGGGCACCAGAGAGGAGCAGGAACTGGCCAGGGGATGGTGTGCCTCCTGCTGTCCTTGTTTCCCAGGATGCAGAAGAGAAACCTGGCCCTAGTTCACAGTTTCAGTTCCACCTTTCAATTGGTGAGGCCCAGGGCCCAGGGGCTGGCTGAGCTCTGCTACAGAGTGCCCTTAGCAGCAGCAACCTGTCCTGGCTAGGTGTGGCCAGCAGCCTGCATTTCACAGTGAGGCCAGCTGCTTCCAGGCCTTCCCCGGACAGCTCCCCTGCAGGAGCACGTTATGTGTGTATGTGTGTGTGTGTGTGTGTGTGTGTGTGTGTGTGTGCACATGTGTGTGTTTTATAAATCCTTCCCATTGTAATGACAGCTAAATTATGGAAAATGCATTTTCACAGCTGGTGAGAAAACCCATTAGCATTAATCAAGGATCGGGCCTCGTTGGGGATTCTCAGGCTGGGCTCTGTTGGTAAAGTTATGGACGTGCTAAATAGTCATTAGCGGTCCTCGTTTGCAATGGACCAATCTTTCATCTCCCAGCACTCGGATGCCTCCCTGCCCGGGACCGAGGGGTGGAGCTCTGTGCAGGGCCCCTGTGGCTGCTGTGGGCTCCACCTTGGTGTAGACTGGGTCCCTGCCTTTCAGGGACTGCTCTGGTGATGGCTATGGGGTCAGTTCAGTCACAGTAAAGAGAAGCAGCCCCCACTGTCCCTGCACCAGTGACCTCACTGGCATCAAGAAGGTTTGTTCAAAAGGCATGCACGAATCCAAGAGCCTTAGTGTCTCCTGGCTCATTGCATTCTGGGGTCCATGTTCCCAGCCTCATATGCTTCTCTGAGCTGGACAGCCTAGGGCATCACAAGAGTGCTGGATTGAGGGTATAGAGCAATGCCCTGGCTGCCAGCTGAAACAGGTCTGAAACTCAGCACTGGCCCTTGGGTCTTGAGTTCTAGCTATGAAACAGGGCATCAGAAAGGAGCTGGACCTGGCCAGGGGGTGACGTGGCCTCTATTGTTCTTATTTCTCATGCCAGGGTAACTTTTTATGTGCGTGTGTTGTATGTGTTCGTGTGTACACATGTGTGAGTGCACTTGAAGACCTGCAGAGAACACTGAGTGTCTTCCCCTCTCTCTCTGTCTTATTTCCTTGAGATGGTGCCTTCCACTGACCTACGCTCACTGATTCCGCTAGGCTGGCCGACCCATGAGCTTCAGGGATTCACCCATCTCTGCCTTCCACTGCTGGGGTTTCATGCACACACCACCACTCCTGACCTTGACATAGGTGCTAGAGATATGAACCCGGGTTCTCATGGCTGCATAGCAAGCATTCTCACTACTGAGACAGCTCACTAGTCTCAGGGTTTTATTGTGGAACACCTTCCAAGCACACAAAAAAAGAATAGGAGGTTCAATTCCAGTATCTTCCTCTCTGAGATTTCTCTCTGATATCCAGAAACACCACAACAGTCAGGCCCAGGTAGGTGGCTTCTCAGGGCAGCCAGCTGGTCACTCCAATGACTGATGGTCCTTTTATTCTCAAGGGATCTTTGTTACAGTCAGAGTCAGTACTGTGGAAGTCATAGGAAGATATACACTATGTCAAATACTCATTAAACTAACCACTGACTCTCTGACACTAGAGTCTCCCCGCTTCTCTTCCCCATCAACATTGGGGGGCTGTGTCTTTGTCCAGTTCTCTAGGCGCTTATCTGAGTCTCCTACACACTTCTTTCTATGACAGTGTATGTATGTGTATACAAATGAGCTGGTGTACACACACACACACA
>JAQHUG010000212.1:774919-785199 GCA_028555095.1 Dicrostonyx torquatus
ACACACATAAGTACCTGAGAGCAGTCTGCACACACACACACACACACACACACGGGTATGTAAGTACCTGACAGCAGTCTGCACACACACACACAGATATGTAAGTACCTGACAGCAGTCTGCACACATGCACACACACACACAGATATGTAAGTACCTGAGAGCAGTCTGTACACACACACACACACACACACATACACACACAAAAGTACCTGAGAGCAGTTTGCACACACACACAAGTACCTGAGAGCAGTCTGCACACACACACACACACACACACACACAGATATGTAAGTACCTGAGAGCAGTCTGCACACACACACACACACACGTACCTGAGAACAGTCTGCAAGTGCATGCACACAGACTGGAGCATGAACTTGGGCACATAGGGGCAGGTGCCCACCCCTTTTCACTTGATCCATCCACTAAGAGCAGACGAGGTCATCCCAACAGCACAAACACACCAACATCCGGGTTGTTCTTCAGTCTATCTCCAGAAAGGAGAAACAGTCATCATCCCACATCGAGTTGGAGAAAGGAGCCTGGAGCATCTTGTAGTGCCCAGAAAGGAGAAACAGTCTTCCCAGAGTTAGAGCATGTTTTAGCACCCAGAAAGAAGGGAACATTTAGAATATAAAAGGCTGGGGCATGTTAAGGAAAATAGGCTAGTTGGGTAGGACTCCCAGCTCACTAAGTTGGGGCAGGGAGAAAGAAAGTTGGGTGAGGGAAAGACTGCACTTTCTGGATGAAGGAACAGTGTGCAGCTGTTCCCCAAAGAGGTGGGTCTACCCCAAGTATCCACAAGGAGATACATGGGGTATTTTATCTTGAACAGATGTTGGTCGTGGAACTTGCCTCCTTGGACACGTGATGCTGGCCCTGGATCACTATGGGACACTGAGGGAGCCCAGAGGCTGAGCTACCTGCTTGGGGTCTTGAAGCAGGCATCTGGGGGTCTACCAGGTCTCATCCACTTATAACCAGCCACAGGGGTCGCCCCTTACTGCTTACAAGACAGTGTTTTCTCAGGAAGACTTGCAACTTCAATGCAAGTTGGAAACTTCTTGTGATACCTCTGAGTTCTCAGAGCTGGTACCCATGGGGCTCAGGAAGCCTATGCATGCAAGGCCAGGATGCGGGCCAAGTCCTGAGTGGGGCCTTTGTATTGGGTCCTGCCTATGCCTTTGTTTCTTCATGTATAGGATGGAGAGGCCAGCACCTCCCTGCCATCCTTCTGGGTTGTCAGGAAAGAAGGGGGTCAATTGAAGAAGACTGTGTGTCTTGTGCCATTATAACCCAAACAATGCAGTTTTAGAAGTGGAGGGAAGCTCTTCCCAATCTCTGCTGGGAGAGTCTGTAGTGCTATTGGTCCCATGACACTTTTACTGCTGTCCCAGGGAGTGGCCTCAACTTGCAGCCACTTAGCTGGGTTCAGGGGCCTTGGAGCCTCCACATGACACCTGACTGTTAGTTCCTCCCTCCTGGCCATGAGTGAGCTAGAGAGATGCCAAAAGCTTCAGTGGCTCCCTTGAGAAGGTGAAACCTCCATGCCCAAGCCAGTTCATCCCTGGAAACCTGCTTCGTGGCCATCAGGTAGGACAGTGTAAGGTCACTCACCTACCATTGGTGACCTAAGAGCCCCCTGAAGCTCCTTCTCCCAAACATCCCTGAATCTTTTCATAGCCCTCCATCAGCCAGTGTGAGGGCTCTGCTTACCTTGTCCACTAGAGGGCAACATAGTTATCCAGTGGGCAAGACTCACCTGGTGGCCAGTCTCTTACTTTCCCCTCCATCTAAGAACCCTCTTGTTGGAACTGGTGACTGGCTTGAGAGAGAATGACCCCTAAATGAAAACCCAGCTAAGTAGACCTCATTGAACAGACACTTGGGGATCCAGGAAGGGAAAGGGAAACTGAGCCTTTGACCTACTGTTCATATTTATGAAGCTGGAGTTAGACAGAGGTGATTCTCTCTCTCTCTCTCTCTCTCTCTCTCTCTCTCTCTCTCTCTCTGTGTGAGTGTGAGTGAGTGAGTGTGAGTGTGATATCTATGAACAGGGTTAGAGGTGTGGGCTGGCATAGCCTGCCAGACAGATGTTTTCTGGGCCAACAATTATCTATGACTATTCGCTCTCAATAAAGCCACATTTATCAGCCCTCCGGAGGATAAGTATTAACCCATCTGTGAACTCAGCTGGGTGTTCAAAGGGCAGGGATGTGACTTCTGTATTAGGCAGAAGTGAAAGACATAAGAGCCCTCATTAGGCAGTGGCACTCTGGTGTGTGCTAAGATTCACACCTGGAGGTATCAGGGTTCGCGGTGCACGTGGGCACCTGGAAGGGCCAGGCACTCTTGTGGGGCCAGCGGGCCAGAGGCAAACCCCATTTGCTAAATTTAGTGTAAACTTGGGTGATTGATCTAAGTTTTAAAGGTTCTGTTCATCTGGGTGGCTCACCGGGCTTTGAGCTCAAACTCTTAAAAATCAACGTGGTAATGATCAATTTGTTAGTGATAACCACAAATAAGTACCCAGTTCCCCATCTGGCCAGTTGCTCAGAGCCTGCTGATAGTAACTAATTGCCTGTGGAGGGGGTTATTGCCTGGAGAGGTCCCTAACTCCCCACACCTGGTGTGCTGCTTGGGCCGGGAACAGATTCCTGCTCTGGCCAAGGCCCCACAGAAAGTTTCCCAGGAGACAGGAAGACGAGGCTGCTAGGAGCTTTCTGTTGATAAAGCCAGAGGCTTGGTGCATCCAGGGGCCATGGAAGTCTGCAGGACCTTAGCTTCCGCAGGTGAAGACTCTGCACTTCCTGGATGAGCCGTGAGATGAGCCACCCCACAGATGGGAAAACTGTTGGAAGACGCAGAGTTCCCGGTGAGCGTCTCCCAAAGAATGACATAAGAGGGCCCTGTGGCCGGCCGACTCTCCAAGCTGCTCCTTGCTTCTGGGGGCACTCTCAGTCTCAGGACCTGCATGTCCTTTCCTGCTGCCCCAAAGGCTTCAGTTCTCAGAGTCTCATACTGTAGCCCAGGCTGGCTTGGAACCATTGACTTTCTTTCCTAAGTCTCCCGAGGCTTACAGGTGTTTCCCACCATGCCTAGTTTCTCTTAAAGATTTGGTAAAGTTTGTGATCTTCACGGGAGGTGCATTTGGTGAAGGAGGAGGTGAGGGGTGTTTGAGTCCAACTTCGGGACCGTTAGGGTCAGACAGTTCAATACACTAACTCTAGACAAGCAGGTGGGCTGCCCAGGTCAGCTCTGCCCTACCCGCCTCCCTGCCCAAGGGTCGTGAGAAACGAGTCTTTGAAAGCGTGAAGTGATTTCAATCTAAAGAGAGGAAACAGTAAGGAACAGAATCTGAGCTTTGGGGTGGAGGTGTGGCTTCCTCTATTCTACTGGGATCCCAAGTCTGGAGTCCTCCATGACACTAAGAGCCACCCAGGGATGTTCCAAAGCTATCGCTCTTTGTGGAGGGACATGGGACCCAGCTGAGGGCTCTTTAGACTTGAAACAAAAAGCAGCCTCTATCTCAGCAAGAGGCCAGTGACCATGGGTGGATACTAGAGCAAAGGCCATTTGTTTAAGGGCATAGATGTCAGAGGAAAGTGAACACTTCTCTCTAGGGTCACTTGGTCCAGATGTCAAGAGAGTATGTGCCCAGCTCCAGGCATCTGGGCCAGCCTGCGCTGCCAAGCATAGGGAGCAGCCTCAGGGAAGCTTCCTAAGGCTCCACTCAGGTGGGCAAAGCATCCAGGCCTTGTCTTTGAATTTTCTCAAAGATGGGGGTGCTCTCCTGTCCCTCATGAGCTAAAGCAGACTTTCTCCATGAAGGGAGATGTATAGCAACAGTTTTACATCTCAGAGGTTAAGCTGCTTCCTCCCCTACACACTGTCTCCTTGCTCTCCCCAGCTGACCCTGACCCTCCCCTCCTATCCCTGCCCCAAATCCTTTCCCTATTCAGGGATCTTTAGAGAGAAATGGCCAGTCATGATGGTGGGTATGGGGTGAGCTGTCTCAGTGGAGACAATTTAAACTTTCAGCCACTGACCGTTCGTGTGGTCCTCCAGGGCATGGTGGAGGACACCCAGCAGCCTCAGGCCTTCCAAGGCCATTTTCACGTCAAGGGCTGGTGGACTTTGAAAATCTCTCTACAGGAGATCACAGACAATAAAGGCTAGCACTCTCAATTCCCACAGACTTCTCTGGTGGGTCTTTCTTGCTTCCAGCTTTCGTTCCTTTTTAAAGTATAGGAGACCACGCCCCACGTTGGACAACTTCCATTTCTGTCCTCAGACTGACAGGTCTTATTGGGTCTGCCGTTAGCCTTTGATGGCATTGAAACCTGCCATGGGTGTTTGGTAGAGGGGAGAGTGTCTGGTCATGCTCAGAGGCCATGCTCCGGAGTGGGAGGCTGTGTTTTTCTCCTCATCCACTATCTTGAGCATCTGGCAAGGGCAGTGCTGGGAATAGCTGGAGGCAGAGCAAGGAAGCCCTGACACCTCCCCTGGGCTTCCCAGAAAGCCTCATGATGTGAGGGGCTCCCCAGGGTTGAACTATGGGGAAGGCATGAGGTTATCCTGGCCTCCCACACCCCTACAATCCTGTCCCTTCCTCAGGCACACCTTTGAAGGTACTAGTGCTTGGGTCAGAAAGCCCTTGACATAAGCCCCTCCTAGGTGTACCAAAGGCTCAAAGCACCTGGGAGCCGTGGAGAGGACACCAGGGAGCCTCTAAGCAGGGACTACAGATGTGGTTAAGGGTAGGCATAGGATTATACCAAGGGCTCCTATGCCCAGTCCATGGCCTGGTCCCTGTTTTCATGGGCAAATTTCTGGACAAGAATAATACACGGTGATGTTGGTCCAGGTCTCACTAGAGGCTTCTGCTTTGAGCACATCCTGAATTTACACTGTGCAGTGGCGTCTATCTGGGAAGGATACAGGTATCCAGCAGATACACGGGCTCTCCCTGGGCCCTGGGAAGTAGCCAAGTCCATAGAAGATACCAGTGGGATTTCTTGTGGATCAACAGAGTGAAGAGTGAGGGACAGCCCCCTAAAGGCTAGAATATGACTTGGTTTTCAGCCCAGGTACACCCACCCTGAGCTGGGTGTAAAGTGGGAGTCAGGAAGCACAGCAGCCACCTGAAGATGACCATGATGAGGGACAGATGGGGACAGTGACAGGAAGGAGACAGACAGACATGGAGAGGTTGGGGTATGTAGGACACGAGGCTGCTTCCTCCGTGCCACCCTCCCTACAGTTCTTGTTGGGGCTTGGCAGAAGCATTCCTAGAGAGAGAGCTAACACTGAGGCCAATGTCTACAGCTGAGCGCTGGGGATGGTGTGAGTCAGAGATCATCCAGGCCATCTGGCCAGCCCACCCTGTCCTGGACTCGGTCTGGCTATCTGGTGCCATGTCGGACCATTCTGGCTCTCTGACAACCACAGCGGTTCACAAACATGTGCTTGGAGGGACCCATGTCTTTCTGTAACAGGCACTCTGGTCTAGAAGGTGAAGGGCTGTCCTGAGAGTCATCCCCAGCTTCTACCTAGCACTGATCAGACATGTACCCACACGTATGGGGCCTGACATACAGCTTGCTCCATCATGGAAACTTGCCACGCTGAGGGATGAAAGAGGCTCTGTCAACCCCACCCTGTAGCAGGGAAAGCTGCTGGTATTCACGGGGCTATCAGCTTCACCGGGGCTCGGTCTGACCTTGGGGCCTCCACCGAGTGCAGTACGCAGGTCCTTTCAATTCAATACTGATGCTGCCATGCTCAAGACCATGGAGGCCCATGGATTAGCTCTGAAGTCTGGCGCCCCGTGGTGTCCTCACCCCTTCCTATGCCGGGAAGAGACGGAGCCCTGTTTATTTAGACTTTTCCTAAAGCTGACAGCTTGAATCAGGCTAATTCACCTGAAGTATACCAACCGTCCTTATATTTATTTTAGGATATTCCACCGGTGTAACCCAATCCTGCCCTCCCTGGCCTTGTTTACATGGTTCAGGAGCATGCATCTGTCTCCCATCCCTTACAGCCCACTGCCCCACATTCCAAGGACAAGGCCGGGAAGTTTGCATATGGGGTGGGGTGGGGTTAGGGGCCAGCAAGCGCTGGACTACACAAATTGCTTTAGTGATGGTAGAAGGGCCTGTGGCCTTCTGGTATGGAGGTGTGGGATTGGTGCATTGGGCTTGGTCTCACGGTGAGCAGAGTGGGGGACAGTAACCTGCATAGGCCTGGCCTCTCGTGGCGGGGCATGAGGAGGGAGGGCAGATAGTCCTGGCAAGGATACTAGGACTTCGCAAGGCTATACTGTTGTCACTTTTGGTCACTGGGTTCTCTGATGTTGCAGGAAGGAAAATGTCCACTAAGAGCGACCTGAACACAGCAGTGTCAGGTCTGGATGCTCTTCCAACCCAGGATGCTCCACAATGATGTCCCTGGGATGGGGATGGGGCAGAGGGAGACCCAGAGCCCAGTGAGGGAAGGCCAAACCTGTGTTCTGGTGGCTGACTCAGGAAGACACTCACCAGAGGCAGAGGCCAGTGCCTCAAGGGGCCTCTTGCTGAGTTATTATCGGCAGGAAATAAAGAATAAACAACTTCTAGGTCAGGAACATTATTTTCTGACCTTGATCATTTGTGACTTGGGCACTAGTTGTCATTTAAAAGGGCATCATAGGCCGTGCATATGTAGATACCATCTTAAAGCTCAGAACTCTGTATCTACCTCTAAGGGCTGCCCGTGCTGGACTGGCTGGACACCATGGGGCAGCTGCTGCTCATCGTCGGTCTGAGAAACAGCTACCCCCAAGAACAAACAAAGAATGAGCAAATGTTTCTCAGCAGGCATTTTGTGGGCAGTCACAGCAAAAGAAAAATGGTGATGCACTTGGGCCCTGGGCCTGGCAGAAGTGGTCCATGGGCAACCTGGAAGAGCTTCATGGAGGAGGTCACATTTGCTTCTGAGGCTATGGAACCAGCAGGAGCCCCCAGAGGAGGGAGTTTAGGGTAGACTGGCTTTGAGGGTTTAAAGTTGCAGAGGCCAGAATATGGTAGTGAGAGAAAGTAGAGGGAGGTCAGGCCAACGGATGTGGCAGTTCCAGAACCTGCTCACCAGGGCGAGCTCGGTCCAGACTTGGTATAGAGATGCCTAGAGGCCCACGGTCCCTGGATGGTGAGATGGTGGGTGGCTTAAATGAAACACTCTTAGGATGTTTTACTCTGCTACCAAAAAACAGGAACTAGGGGCTGGAGAGATGGCTCAGTGGTTAAGAGCATTACCTGTTCTTCCAAAGGTCCTGAGTTCAATTCCCAGCAACCACATGGTGGCCCACAACCATCTGTAATGAGGTCTGGGCCCTCTTCTGGCCTGCAGACATACACACAGACAGAATATTGTATATATAATTAATAAATAAATAACTAAATATTAAAAAAAAACAACCAGAAACCCTAGATGGCATAGCCACTCAGTAGCCAAGGTTCTTGCTGAGGAAATGCCCAGTTTCAGCCTGTCGCCAGTTCCCCATGGCTCCTTTGAAGCTGCCCACAGTCCTAGGAGTTGGTGGGGATGTCTGGGAGAAAGCAGTTTCAAAGGATCTTAAGTAACCATGGTAGGGCTGATGGCTTTCACCAACCCTCCCTTGGGTCTACAGAGCTCATTTTCAGGTCTGAGTATGGAGGTTTCACCCCAGCTCTGCCTTCCATGAAAGGAAGGGGATGTTCCCCTGAGAAAGGGGTCATTGAGAGGAGAGAGGAGGTCTGTGTAGGCCAGGCAGAGCAAGGCAGATCCAGTGCAGTGGGAGTGGTGGGCTAGGTCCCTGATGGACTCTGGCCGGCCTGTCTATGGCACTTGCTCTACCATGCGCGTGCGCGCTCCCCTGGGCAGGGGCCATGCTGTACTGTGCCATACATCTCTGTCAAAACCCCTATGAATAAATTAACCTTTCTAAAGATTAGCACACTCTAATACCTCAGGGTTTTTAAACAGAACAAATACTAAAAATATTTTGACAGAGCTCACCGAGTTTGCAGGCTGGCTCATCAACAGAGGCAGGACCATGTGCCTCTTAAAGGGCCAGACCTACTGGCTGCCTTTGTGAACACGGTTGCCATTTGTGGATGCTACCCTCCCATCCCTGGACCCTGAAAGGAGACACAGTCCTTCCAGAGGAGGAGTAGGAGTAGGAGGGGAACAGGACTGTGGTCATAATGGAGTGTCTGTGCTGGTGTCTGCTTCTGTCTGTGGATGTGCTCTGCCCGGCCAGCACAGTTCTTGTTAATGTTGACAAAGCCCCTGACTCCGTGCACTGCAGGCATTCAAGCCCCTGTCAACCACAAGGACGCAACTCAGGGCCCTTTCAGAAGCTAAAGGGAAGCAGGTGTCTTAGGAAGGGGCTTAACCTGCACGAGGGCCCAGAGAAGGGAAACTGGAATTGAGGGCATAGGGATTCCCTGAATCTGGGCCAAGGGTATCTGTCGACCTGGTATCTCCAGGCAGTGGGAAAGAGGCCTCGAGGATGACTGTGGAGAACCTTTGTGTGCAGGAGAGAAGCTGGCTTCCCATCTCAGGCCAAAGGGAGTCACTGAGGGCTGTGGAGGAGGTGATAACATGGTAGGACCAGGAGAGGGTCCATAGAGCACAGATGGTGGGGGCTGCAAGTGGCCCAGGTGCATCTGAGCTGGGATTAGAGGAGACACCTGGACCCCTCCTTATGACAGATGTCCAGCCCTGTGAAGAGCTTCAGTCTGGAGTCAGGCGGGTGTGGCTGGACAGCTACTTAGAGTGAAGGAAAGGCTAGGTCTCTAAGGACACTGGAACCTGGCTCCTGCCTCTGGCCCCAGATCCACCTGCTTTCCTGGGAGATGGGGTGATAATGTGCAGGGGTCCTGTGTTCCTCGGGTCCCCATGGACTTGGGATAGGTATCTCCACTGTTCAATGGGGCTGAGGAAGAACCTGTCCCTTGGGGACCAAATATTCTCTTCTCTGTAGGGAGAAAACCTCCTCCACCTACCTTAGACCTTGGCTCAGACCGCCATAGGATGTGATGGGAGGCACAGACCACCATAGGAGGTGATGGGAGGCACAGACCACCATAGGAGGTAATGGGAGGCCCAGACCACCATAGGAGGTGATGGGAGGCCCAGACCACCATAGGAGGTGATGGGAGGCCCAGACCACCATAGGAGGTGATGGGAGGCCCAGACCACCATAGGAGGTGATGGGAAGCCCAGACCACCATAGGAGGTGATGGGAAGCCCAGACCACCATAGGAGGTGATGGGAGGCCCAGACCACCATAGGAGGTGATGGGAGGCCCAGACCACCATAGGAGGTGATGGGAGGCCCCACCCTGATGCCCTTTGTTATCTGGTCCCCAAAGTCATAGAAGACCTTCAGTGTATGAACTGCAGAATGGCAAACTGAGGGCTGACTTGGCTTCTTCACATAAGTTTGCCACAAGCTCCTTGCCAAAACCATCCCAAACCCAATAGGCAATTCCGAAGATTACTCCAGCAGTCCTTCGCCCCTCAGAGTGCTCAGTGGGTTGACAGTTCTAGAAGGGATGTACAGACCAGGAAGCCGATATGCAACAGAGGACTTCAGCCTGAGTTTTCCCCTGGGGAGGAGGTGAGATCAAAATATGTTCTAAACCTGTACTTGAGTTTCTTTCTCCAGCCCATGGCGGGGAGTCCAGGCCAGGGCTAGGAACTTACACCTGGGCTTAGCCCTGATGGTGCCATTTTCTGAGTTGCTTGAGATGTTTGTCCATCAGATGCCTCCCTTCCTGGTCTCTGCCTGGGCTCCTCTGTGGTGGCAGGAGGGCTGGCATTTTATTTCTTTTTAGCTTTTTGTTCCAGGAGACTTCTGGGGGCCAGGATGGGAGAGAGAAGACCTGCCCTGGGGCTTTGGGTTGGGAGATAGGCAAGGCTGAGATGGGCAGGTGTTTGTGGATGTTGAAACTGAGCCATTCAGGCATCTCTGGAGCCTACCAAATACCTTTCCATCAAGGACCAGGATTTCACCTTCTCTAGCTGTCCGAGCATAGCCTCTTTCAATGGCAGAGGTGTAACTGTTTTGGCCTCTTTCTAAGTGGGTGGAGCCTTGGAAGTGGGATAGGGAGATGGTGGTGATGATGGTTATGATGGTGATGATGATGGTGGTGGTGATGATGGTGGTGATGGTGATGGTGATAGTGGTGGTGGTGATGGTGATGGTGATGATGGTTATGGTGGTGGTGGTGATGGTGATGATGGTTATGG
>JAQHUG010000212.1:785334-833847 GCA_028555095.1 Dicrostonyx torquatus
TGGTGATGGTGATGATGGTTATGGCGGTGATGATGATGGTTATGGTGGTGGTGGTGATGATGGTTATGATGGCGATGATGATGGTGGTGGTGATGATGGTTATGATGGTGATGGTGATAGTGGTGGTGGTGATGATGGTTATGGTGGTGGTGGTGATGGTGATGATGGTTATGGTGGTGGTGGTGATGATGGTTATGGTGGTGGTGGTGATGATGGTTATGGTGGTGGTGATGGTTATGGTGGTGATGGTGATGATGGTTATGGCGGTGATGATGATGGTGGTGATGATGATGGTTATGGTGGTTGTGCTGATGATGGTTATGATGGTGATGATGGTGGTGGTGGTGATGGAGATGGTGGTGGTGTTGATGGCAACTTGCCTTTGAGTGCTTGCTATGTTCAGAATATGCTCTGAGTCCTCTCTCTGTCTTGCTCTGTGTAATCCCACCACAGCCTTTCGAGTAGGCACTGCCACTACTCCTTTGCCTCAGACTGACACCCAAAAGTCTGGGAAAGACATCTTTCTATACTTCCAGCTCATGCAAAGTTGCATGAGTGGTCCCTCTAAAAGGTTGGGCAGGGGTAGCCAGAAGACAGAGGGACAGAGGGAAGCCTGGCAAAACTCACATAACTGAAACAGAGATGCTTTAATATTTGCCCAGGTCACACGGAGTCAGAACTCTACAAGCCAAGAGGTCTGGGCTATGCTGGGTAGGTCAAGCAGGTAGAGTCCCCTCCCAGCATCACTGCTTCTCTTCTCAGAGCTCTGTGTGGAATACAGATTAGTTAGCAAATGCACGTGTCAGGGTGTCACGTGGAGATGCCAGCCCTCAGACTGGACCAGAGTGAAACCACCAATGCTATCATTTTAAATCAAGTGTCATGTGGAACACGGATTGCTCTTACCCTGGGACTAGCAACGGTTGGGGGTGAGGGCAGCAGGGCTCAGGGGCAGCAGCAAGCCCTGATGCTATCACAGAGCATCTTGGGAGGGAGTGGCTGCACTGAGGGGGCTAAACTAGGGTGCACATCATGGATGAGGCCCTGAGAAAAGGGAAGATTCCTTCCCTTTGCTTCTGGATAAAACTTAAGGCTAGAAAGGGGAATGAGGTGGGTAGCACCATGGGTCTGAGCTTATGGGACTGAGTCCCTACAGTGGGTGGGGAGGTGTGGGATTAGCAGGGCTCTCTGCCCCTCTCACACCGTGGCTCCCACTGTCAGTTGGCATGGTGCTCCATCAGGTAGTCGGAGGTGTCAGAGGCAGATTCCCCATGCTGAAGGCACACTATGAGCAAGAAGGACAGGGCAGGGTCTTGGCATTTTAGAGACGCAGAGGTCCATGGAGGCCTCTGGAGACTCCCCACCCCCATTGCTCATATTTGAGGGTGATGAAGAATGGCTCTGGGGCTGATGGGAGTGGTTCCTGTGGGAGTCATCTTGAACTCTGGAGGCAGGACAGCCCTTCTTGGCCAGCTGGCTCCTGTCTGTTCTCAGTGTCTTTGACACTGGTGCAGACCCTGGGTCTCTGGGTTTGTGTTTGTGCTCTAGGGTGGGGCCCACTTTAGGAGAAGCAGCTGGGCAGGCCTCGTGGGGGTATTGTCAAGCGGTGTCTCAGTCACCTGGGCCTGCGCTCACCGACATAGACATGCAGCAGCTTTTACGAAAGGAAACCCAACGAGCTTTGGAGCAAACCCCGAGGTTCGCTCACACGGACCTCTATTTATAGATGCTACTCCTCTCTGGGGTCGGTCAGCCATCCGTGCACTTTCAGGAGTTTATAACTCTGTTATTAAATTTAGAGCTGGCTTCGACTTTAATTCAGAGTGAAAACTGCATACCGTGGGGGAATCCTGGGAATGCATTTTGGGGAGATTGCCAACCAGCCTGTTTCTAGGACTCCTGCCCTAGGAGATGGGCAGTGGGCCCAGGAGACTCCATGATATCTGGAGACCACGTCCAAAGGTGTGGCAGTCAGGTCTCTCACACCAGGTGTCTGTCACCCCTCAGTTGCCGGAGGGGGGGCATGAACTGGAACCTGGTGGCTGAACTTTCAGGAATACTGGTTGACTAGATGCTGCCAGTGTCCTCTAGGATGACTGGGGCTGTCTACTAGCTCCTGAGTTTTTGGTGACTCTGGAGGGAAGGTGTCTTCTATCTTAGTATGAGGGTAATCTGAGAATCCAGATGGACCTCTTCGTGGAATAACTCCACATGCTGCTCTTGTGTCCCCGATGCGAGTGTGGAACCCTGCGTCAGGATGCTATATGGGAGGGGCTCACAAAGCCTCCCAGGCTCTCCAGGTGGTAAGCACACCCTGTGCTCAGGATGGCTTCTGACCCACACTCAAAGTAACTGATTCCCGTCCCTGGGTAGAAAGCTGTGCAGATACTGTCCAAGCCTGGTAACCCTCGTGGGTGGTAGGATTCAGAAGGTAGCCAGAGAGCACTTGACAGAGTGGCCAGGACCCTTATCCCTACAAACTCCAGGCAGTGTTGATGGGAGATTCCTAGACCCTACAGAAGCCTTCCTATGTCTGTAATAAAGCAGGTAGTCTGGAACTGGGGGAGCAGGGAGGCTAGCCTGGATGGTGGGTGCTGCCCAGCCACTGGCCAGCAGGTGGTGTTACTTGCCTATTTTCCCTGCCTATCCACCGCTTTCCTCCACCAAGCTGGGCCCATCTGGAAATGTTTGATTTGATAGAGTGTCGCTTTACATCGCAGAAATGAGCGTAAGCGGTTTTTTAACCCGCCAAGTGAGAAACGTGATCTGGGTTTTACTGTCGACCCTTTAAATAAAAAACAGATCACTTATTAAACCATTATCTGTTGTGGATGAGGGCACTGAGAGTGGACCCAGACTGGACATCTATGAAAAGGGATGGGTTCTGTCTTCTGTTTGAGTGAGGGAAACCTGGGCTACTGGACATCATTCCCAGGAGACCAGGCATCCCTTCGCCTTTCTTTCAAATGTTAAAGATATTCAGATGGTAGAAATTGTCCCTTCCCATCAGGGTGACTGGAGGAGCTATAGTGACAGACCCAAGGCTGGGAACTCCAAAACTGTTGACCTTTTTGGGGATCCTTGGGGGCTTCATTCCCTTGACCCCTGCTAGGGAATGCTGGGAATCCATTGTGCTGGGACTCGGGATGTGGCATCTGGCTTTTGCGTTGCGCTGATGGGCATATGTATGGTCAGTACCAGTATAGCATACAGGGTTCTTCCTGGGGCTGCTGGCAAGCCAAGCTTCCAAGCCAGCTCCTTCATGCAGAGGGTACAGGCCCAGTAGGCACAAGAGGTGAGGAAGTGGAAGATGGATGGCTTCCCAATTCCTGGGCACAGCCCATGCTGAGCTGCCCAGCCTGACGGATGGGGTATCCGTCTTGATCCTGTGTGTTCCCTGGGTTCTGATGTCACAACCTTGTTTTGCTGTGTTGGGAAAATGCTTTCCCATCCCGCTTTGAGGAAATGGCCCTGAAAGCTGGTCCAAGGTCTTCTGATCCCAACAGACAGAGACATTCTGCCCTGGGCAGGTGCTGAAGCTGCCCCTCATCCAAGGTGTGACCCTGGAGGTGGCCTCAGCTGGAGCCCTGTGGCCTTGAGTGGTCAGAGATGGTGAGATTCTCGAAGGTGGGCATCAGTGAACATGTGGGCAGCGGTTGCCCTGCTGTGAGCCCAATGGTTATTATCCCCTTCATTCTTGCTGCTGAGTCAAACTCTATGTGGCACAGATCCAAGGGTCTCAGAGATGGTCACCTAAAGTCTCTTCAAGAGTGGGGACACTTCCTAATTACCAGCTTCGCTCTGTCACCCACCTTCTGGCTCAAGAGTCTTGAGGCTAGGGGATCTAGAGGAGTCAACATAGAGTCTTGGGAGGTCAGTGAGGGACAAGGGGACAGTCTGAGGGGACATGGAAGCCCTTGGGACTGGTGTGGGCAGTAGGAAGGGAGGCTGGGGATAGGAAAGTTCTAGAGAACCTGTCATGGGCCAGCATCTACCAGGTCAATGCCGGGAAGGAATGGGGGATTTCTTGAGTTTCTACTCGGTGTCCCAGCATAATGACCACTATCCTGAGCCAATAAAGCTTGATGTGGCCAGACAGCTGCTGATGCAGTGGGTTTTTGTATCAGGCTCTGGCAGCCGCCTGAGAGTCGCATCCCTGCTCTGCAGATGAGAAAATGGAGGTTCAAAGTGACTTCAGGACCAGCCCAGGGTCACACAGCCATAAATGACAGACACAAGCTGGGATTCCTAGAGTGGGGCCAGGGCAGCAGCCTGATGGTTGGATATGTGGTCAGCCTCTCTCCCCCAAGTCCCTAGACCTCTCACAGGCATGCTTGTGAATGGGAGGAGAGGTTCTTAAGTTCCCAAGGGGGAAGAAGCTGCAGCTTTAATCCCCAATATCTCCTGCCTCAATTGGCTATACCTTCATTACTATGTCCTGTTGTCCACAGTTGGATTGGCTGGGGACAGATCTATTCCTGCTGTCATAGCCAATAGAAATATGCTTAGGTCTAAGTTACCATGTAGTTACGGTGACCAAGTTGAGACTGAGAACTTCAGTAATTTATGGTCCCCAGTGGAGATAGCCAGTCCGGGGCCAGGTCCTGCAGGCTATGCCCCTGTCATTGAATGGAGGGTCACAGCCAAATCAGGGACCCTCTCAGGTGGTGGGTAGGTTCTGAGTTTCCCTGTCCTAGTGGCTACGTCAAGCTCGGGTGACAAGGGCAGGACATCTCCACTTGGCAGCCTAGATTCAGGTGGGGAGGGGGTCCTGGATCAAGGGAACTGCTCAGCCTCTGATGGCCGAGGTCTGAGCCATGGTGGCGCTCCAGTCTTAGGCATGCGCAGATCACCTACCCCCTCCATCATCTGGACAAAAGTGCTCTCAGTCATAGCTGTCCTTACACATCCTTACTTGTCATCCACCCATGGTATCTGTCTGGGAGCCCAACTCTTGTGCTTTCCTTCCTGGCTGCCTCCTTCACCCTGTTCTTATTAAACTACTCCCCAAACCCTGCCTTGGCGCTACTGATCAATTGGTCATAACTGCTGTATTCCTGAGCTATAGGACCTTCTGGGTATTTGGTGGTCATGAGCACTAGAGACCTGGGAGGTTCCTATGCGGCACTTAAGGCTGAGAGACAGCAAGCAAGAATCTTGCCATAAGCCCAGGCGATTCTAACCAAACCCATCATAGCTCCACCATCATGGTGTGGGGTGTGCATCTGTGCACACCCTGTTCTTTTATTACCCTGCTCTTTGGGGAGGGACCTCGGCCCAGGTATATGTGGATTGCTGCAGCCTTGCTACGTCTTCAGATCCAGCTCTGACTTACTTCAGGGGACTAGAATCCTAAGGGGAAACTCAAGTGAGGCTGCAGCATGATTAATAAAAACCCAGAGATAGATATCGGGGTTCAACTTGAAGGTCAGAAAAGCAAAACAGCCAGTCACTGGCTCTTACCTCTACCTCAGTCAGAAATGGCGATCTTGCCTCCAGGAATCTCAGGATGAGACTGTCACCTGAGAGCTGTCTCCTCCCGTTTTATAATCCTCTCTAGGGCTGGGATTAAAGGCGTGCACCATTGGGATTAAAGGCATGCACCATTCAGTTTCTATGGCAGACTGGTGTGGCTACTGGTGTGTGTCACCACCTCTGCCTGGTCTGGTGCATCTGTTTTACTCTCTGATCTTCAGGCAAGCTTTATTTATTAAAATACAAATGAAATGTCACTACATGAGGCCAAGGAACATAGGGACCCTTACTGGTCCTTACTGGTCCCAGGCAAGGATGTAGGGGATTTCAGAGCATCTAGGGGGTAGAGGAGGAATTGCTTGAAGGCCACTGTCTACTCACTGCACCCCCAGCGACCTTTGGTAGGACAATCTTGCTATGTTCCTGGCACAATGTCTTAGTTCCTTTTCAACTGCAGTGATTAAAAACACCACAACTAAGCTCTCAAAAACCCACCCTCAGGGGCACACTTCCTCCAGCAAGGTCACACCTTCTAAGCAGCCTCAAACAGGGCCGCCAGCTGGGACCGAGCCTTCCAATGCTTTAGATTGTGGTGGATGTCTCATTGACATCACGACACATGGTAACCCTTGCTTACTTGGGTAGAGCCTCTTCCATGCTGATCCTGGGTCCCTGTGCAAAGGAAAATGGAGGCTCAGGAAGTGGATGTTATAGACACAGAGGTTCCAAGGTCAGACTCCAGTGTGGAGGCTTGCTGCCCTCCCCCAGGGACTGCCATGTCTGCAGGATGAGAGTCAAGGGAGATGGAGCCACACAGGCTGTACTGAGGCAAGGGTGTCATAGCAGTAACCACAGTGGAGGCCTTCCGCAGTTTCTTCACCACCCAGGCTGTCATGGCTCCTGTGGAGAGTACCTCCTCCGTGCTCAGGTCTAGGAAGAGACCTAGGATGAATGCCACAGTATAGCCCCAGGCAGTAGGCTCTGAGGCTCCCATCAGAGCAGTTGGTGAAAGAGGCAGGAAAGGAGTACCGGGAAGAGGGAACAGCTTCCACAAGGGCACAGGATGACTATGGTATCATCCTAGTAGAGATCAAGGCTGAGACAAAAGATTGGAGGATGGGGTGCAAGGGGCCAGAGTAATGGAACATGCGTGTCGTTTCTGCTCTGAAGCCTAGGTGGCCACAGGGGGACCTCATCTGTTCTGCCCTTCTGCAAGGAAATACTAGCCTTCCAGCACAAAGGAGTTAGGGACCCGGAGATCTGGGGTTAGTTTAAATGAGGCCAGTTCTCTCTAGGACTAGTTACCCTCCTACCTGCCCAGCTTCTGGAACCAGATCCAATTACATGCTTTGGCAAGTTTCAACCTGGTAGGCAACACAGTTCTGTGAGCTTGCATCCCAGAATCCCCAGTGTTACTCTTCTGTTCTGGCTTTCAGCGACGTCCCAGGCTAAGAGCTGACCTGTGTTTGGAAAAGATGATTCCAATTAGACCAATAGTAACAGAGACACCCCACTCCATACTGCAGAGCCTGCAGGAATACTTAGTGTATGTGTGGGGGTTTTGGGGGTTCTGTCTGGAACGGAGCACAGGGATCTATGCAAGGCTTGATGGAAGCACCAGTGGACCCATCCTGCCTGCACAGGATTCTAGGCAAGGGTAGGGATTAGGATGTAGGGCCAGACAGACTAGGACCTGATTCTTCTTGGTTTTCAAATGCTACTCACTAGCTCACAGAGAAGCAGATAAATAGAGGCTCTGAGAGTTTACAATGTATCCAGCATGGCTAGCTACACAGCAGGGTCACTTTGAGAAACCAAGGAGCGCTCTGTCTGGTCCTACTGCCTGAGATACTCTGACCGTGGGGATGGAGAAGGCTTGAGTAGGTAGCGCTGGTAGAGAAATCGTGGGGGGCCTTGTCTGGTCTGGATAAGGGCTTGCTGGTCAAAGCCTGGCTCTGAAGATCCAAGAAGGTCTGCTCTGCTTCAGAACCTACCATACAGGCACACGTTGGGTTTAGCAAACAGAAGCCCGAGGAGACACTATAGTTCTGGGATTTCCAGGGTTCTGCTCCCAAACCCAGAAAGTTATTTTCTGAAATCACCTTAAGGTACTTTAAGGAGCACAGTTGCCAAGACTGGGCCCCTATATCTTTCTCTTTTCACTTTCCAGCAG
Organism: Dicrostonyx torquatus; assembly: GCA_028555095.1. NCBI lineage: Eukaryota > Metazoa > Chordata > Mammalia > Rodentia > Cricetidae > Dicrostonyx > Dicrostonyx torquatus. The sequence continues at coordinate 792,983 of JAQHUG010000212.1, forward strand.
GCAGCTCATGGGCCATGTTACCCAGTCCTGGAACCAGCTGCTCCTTAGTGGTGCCTGACTTCCCTGAACCACGCAAAGGATGGGGTTTAAATGTCACAGCGCAGGCAGCATGGTTCCTTGACTCTCCCTGATGACTTGACTACTTCAGTCCAAACTAGTACAGCTCTCCTAGCCTGGTCACTATCTTCAGACCCAATCAGCATGAAACATGAGGTATCCTCATTGTGCACTTAGGACCTTGCGGGCCAAGGGCACCTGGTGTCTACAGATGACACTCCTGAGCCAGGCCAGCTCTCTAAGAGATGGGCTAAGCTCCCATAGGACCTTGAGCAGAAGGTCTCCAACAACATGGAGTTCCGTGTGGGGCCCACCAACTCCATCCCCACCAGAGGGCCAGGGCCAGTCTCCTATGTGGTCTGATGCTCCAAGGCCATGGGAACCTTCCTGAACGTACGTCTGTACTCTCCTCAGGTCAGCGGCTATGTGGGGGTAGGGCTGGCCAGGAACCCTGGGTTTCATTAACCTCCAGTTGTCCCCAGGCTTGGAAAACACTGCCAACTTAACCAATGCCCATGGTGTGATTGTATCAGGCGCCCATAGGCCCAAACTGTTTCTTTCTTCTGCCAGGCAGAATCACAGCTGTGCAGACATAAAGACATTGAGGCTGTTCTTGTAGGCCAGCCCCATCTGGATGGATTCTGCTCCTCTGTCCCACCCAGAGGACAGAGGCAGGAGCATGGGGTCATTGCCCAGCACACTTTCCCCGTTTTGTGTGGTGCATGCCTTGCTGGAGAACAGAACCCAGCAGGGGGAGGGTTGTTCACACAGGCCTACTTGTGCTGCAAATGCAAAATGCGGGACAGACCTCCTGTGGGTCTCCAGGGTCACCCTGAGCCCTAGAGTGCCTGTCACACCCCAGAGGAGGAACATTCAGGCTAGGATGGGCAGGTCACTGCCCACAGCCAGCCCCACATCTGCCGTGGGCACCTTGATTTACTGTCCCTGTTTCCTGACTGGCCTTCCCGCACACCGGAGCCCGTCCTGCCCCCACGCTGCCCCGTGCGGCTGAGCTTGGGAAAATCTATTACCGCCGAGCCATTAATCTGGGGCTGCCGCCTCAGGCGCTTTCTGGCCCCTCTATTTAATGGGCTCTGCTTCCTGAGCTCCGGAGCCGTGCTGCTTGCCTCTCTTGATCAGCTTTGTTTAATTATCAAAATATTTGATGCAGAAAATTGACATTAGTTCTGAAGGTTCTGCCCTCCCTCCCCCCACCCAGCTCCTGGTGACACTGAGTGGTTCAGTCAAGGCACCAATGGTCTTAAAATAGCAAATGGGCACTAGCTTGTGCTCAGGGAGGTGAATGAATGAAGATGTGGTGGGGGCATACTCCGGTGTTTCAAGGGTTCCTCACCTGGCTCCCAGGGGCAGCTTCTGGGAATCACAGGAGTTGGGTATAGTGTTGCTGAGCCATCATGGGGACTCACGTGCCCTTTGTCTGCTCTGAGTTAGGTGAGACCCTTCTCAGCACACCTGGGCTCTGGCCTTGCTCAACTTAGGTCCTGCTAGGAAATAGCTCAGAGGTCTGAGGATACGCTGCCTTTTCAGTATCCCATGGACCTTGCCCCCTTCTGCAGAATCATTAAGGGGCCTGGTACCTAGGCCTAGAGAGCAGAGCCTCCTGCTTGAGAGGCAGGGAGGAGTCTTCTAGGATAGCTATGTATTCAGAACCTGTGAAAAGTAGAGCCCGAGCCTGGGCCCAGCTAGGGCTGTAGGGCCATAGGTCTGGGCCCGGCTTCACTGAGGCTCGGTTGCCTCTTCCTGTGTGTCAATCCCTGAAGGCTTCTGTCTAGCCTAGGCCCGGGCAGTTCTAGAACATATCGCCATTTATATTCTAGGTTATGAGGTCCCTGCTGGGAGTGTGGTCTTGGGGTTCTGTGTGTGTGGAGGGAAATATGGGTACACATGTGAGCTCCTTTGGCTGAGGCAGGTACGTGGCACGTATGTCTGTGATCTCATGCATGAATATACACGTGTGACTTGCATATGTCCCCTTGTGTGTGACTGTCTGTTCCACAAACATAGGCACAGGCTTCTTGTGCCCCAGTGAACTTTCCGTCCTGTAATTTTTCTGTGTCCTTCTATGTGAGTTAGTGTTTGCTTCCATCGGTCAGTGGCCACTGGATTTGGCTGCTTGCTCCAAATGTCCAAGCTTAGAGCCAGACTCATTGTCGTGGCATCTGGAGTCACCACGGGTTTCTGAACAGGGGCGGCGCCAATCATGCCCTGAAGGAATATCGCCACTGTGACACTGCTTCCGCAGACCCAGAATTCATTTATTGGCTGGTGGTCCCCTAGTCTTGGGTGCACAGGCCAGCGTTTGTCCTGGAATCAGCTTATTTTCAGATGTCAGATAATTTTCAAAACAGAAACTAGTTTCAAGGTTGAGAAGGTACCGTTATGGGAAACAAATCCGGTCAAGCCAAGACTCCTGGCTTTTCACTTGCAATCGATGGCCCTGGGGGAGGGAGAGGACAAAGGGAAGGTGTCACAGGACTGGGGGCTGATCTCAGAAGTGGCTGCATTTTCAGGAGGTGAAGAGGAGAAACAGGCTGGGATGTGGCATGTGGCATGGGACTCCCAGAGCCACACGGGCTCTTGAGAAGAAGCCAAGGGGTGTCGTGCAGTCAGTGTCAAACCTCTTTGCCTGACTCCTTCCTGTCCCACTCGTCATGCCTGTCACTGACCAGTCCTAGGAGGGACAGCGTCATCTTTGTCCCCTGTCCACTCTATCTGGGGTGCAAGATGTCACCTTTGCTCCCTGTTGTCCATGCAACTGTACAGCTTTCCCAGTCTGCCCCTTTTGTCCCTCTTGCACAGAAGTCAACACTCTGGGGGCTGGAGAGATGGCTCAGTGGTTAAGAGCCCATTCTGCTCTTGCAGTGGACAGGAGTTCAGGTCCTAGAACCCATGTCAGGCAGCTCACAACTCTAACTCCAGGTGATAGGACTCCCTCTTCTGGCCTTTGAAGGAACCTGCACTCACATGCAATACCGCCCCCCCCCATTGCCCATTACATAGAATTATTTTTTTTTTAATAAGTTAGGGCTGGAAAGATAGTTCAGGGTTTATTGCTTATTGCTCATGTAGAGAACAGGGGTTCAGTTCCCAGGAACCATCAGTAACTCCAGCTTCGGGGAATCTGACATCCTCTTCTGGCCTCAAAGGTTACTACAAGCATGTGTTACATAGACTTACATGTAGGCAGAAATCTCACACATATAATATAAAAATAAATAAGTATTCTCTTTAAAAAAGTTGCCAACACTCTGCGATGTGCCAATATTTCTGTCATGATGTCACTGGCATTGCCCCATCCAAGGGAGACTGGCTGGGTCATCTTTTCATGGGACCCATTCTGGGGGTGCCTGTTTCCTGGGGGAAAGGCTTTGGTCCAGGGAGCAGAGAAGGCAGATGTCTGCTTTCCTGCACTTGTGCAGAGGTGGTAGTGGTGGGGTTGACCACACGGCTGCGGTCTGAGGAGCTTCTGGAAGGCCCTGGTGTCGGTAGGAACCTGCAGAGGCAGACAGGGTCCTGGAAGCCTGAGGTGCCACTCGGGACGCTTGCTTGCTGGCTCCTTGAGGCTGTGGCACAGTGCAAATGAGGCAGAAAAATCTTCATTTTAGCAGCACTTCAGCCTGGAGCCTCCGTGCTGGCAGACCACAGCTCCAAGGGAAAAGTGTCTCTTTCAGCTCCTGATGGCTCTATAGGTCCCATGGCTCCTGGCTCCCTGGCCCCAGACTGGCTTCTCAGAGTCTGCTATACTCTGCCCTAGACAGGACACCCGTCATCAGACTAGGCCTACTCCAAATCCAGGAGTATTTCACCTCGGAGATCCTTATCTAAGAGCTGCACCAGTTATCTAAGAGGGCACCAGTTGTTTGGGACACTAAAACACCCTACACACGACTATATTGGAAGTTCAAGACCAAATCTAGCCTTGGCAACATAGTGAGTCATTTTTTCAAAATTAAAAAAAAGAGGGAAGAAAGGAAAGAAAAGAAAGAAAGAAAAGGAAGAAAAAAAGGAAAAAAATCAGGGGAGGGGAGGAGAATAAAATGAAAAAGGAAAAGTCAGAGATTATTAATTAATTATATATGGGAGTCTTATTCCAAATACGGTCATTCTCTGGGACTAGGGTGGACATGTATTTTGTGAATCTCTATTCTATTACCCGACATCCCAGCTTCTTCTCTGAACTGCCGAGAAATAAATCCAGGTATGTAAAGCCATCCAGTAAGAGCCCACTGGGGCTTAGGGGACTGGAGAGGTGTTCTCCAGCTCTGAGCACTTGAGCCTGGGCCATTTGTGGATGAGAGCTATACACTTAGCCTGGACAGGACATGGGCTAGGTAACGAAACTAAACCTGATGCTGTAACCTAGCAGAGGCAAATGAACAAACCAATAAGTAACCATGGAAACCACCTGCCACCCCACCAATGCTCTGAGGCCTTTGGGCTCATTATTCCAGGTGCCTCCTTGGAGACAGTGGGCAGATGAACTTCCTAAGTATTCACAGATAGCTTTGATTTTTTTTTAAGTTGTAATTTTTGCAGTATAGAGCCTCTAACCTGGAATGCAGTGCACCCTAGGCAAACACTATACTACCCAGTGCTCATTGACTTTTTTTAATTTGTCACAGGATCTCACTAAGTTGAACTGGCTTTGTACCTAGGCAGGTCTTGACCTTTGGAGTCTCCTGCCCCATCTCCCTAGTAGCTGGGATTGTGTGTGTGTGTGTGTGTGTGTGTGTGTGTGTGAACATGCCTGGAGGGTCCTTTGCATTTTCATGGCCGAGCTGTGAGCTGCTTCTGGGGCCAAGGTCATTCCTGCAGGTGAAGATGGTGGTGGCCTTGTTTCAACTCTCAGGGTCCTGTTTCCCATTGGCTTCCTGTCTGTGTTCCTTGACATCACCCTTACTCTTTCTGGGAGTCAAGACTGGGTCTTCTGTGTCAGTGGGTCTTCTGGGGGGTGCCATTCTTGGCAGGATGGGCTCTATGGCTGGGAAAGACTCATGGGGCAGGGAGACAAAGTACTGAAGCCACTCTGAGGAGTGGGCAGGGGCTCTGAACTGTTGGCCATGCGGTGGAGAGTCTCCCTTGAAGCTACTCTAAGGAGTGGGCTGGGGCTCTGAACCAGATCTAACCTGCTGGCCATGCGGTGGAAAGTCTCCCTTCCATGCATGTGGCCATATAGCTCCAGACAGGCCATTGTTTTTATAAATATATGTGTGTGGTTAAAGACTGTCACAGACCAGGCCCTCCTGACACCTAGACTCTGGTTGATGTGATTATTGTCACACTAAAGACTCATTTTCTGTGATGTCATCAAGACCTGGCTGGTCCTTTCTTCATTGTCCTGTTCACAAAAAGATGGCTCCTCCATTGGCCTTAGGACCTGCCAAAGCAGCTAAGGTCTTAGGGACACCTTCCAGGAGCTTCCTCCTTAAAAACTCCAAATTATGATATCCGGTGCCCATTGACCAATTAGGCTGCAGAACCAGAGATCGTGCTGTGCCTTCCCCCTCCTCACCTCTCAAACCACCCTACCACCCATGACTGCTTCCCATTACCTCTGCCACTCCCCAGCAAGGACTTTCCTGGCTTCTTATGTTGCCCGCTGTGCCACCAAAGTCTTCAGATACGGTCCAAGGAAGCAGGACAGGAGGAGGAGAGGGGTGTGTCTACTTCACCCTTAGCTTCCTACCTACATAGAAGAGCTATGCTCCTTAACCCTGGCCTCTGGCATAGTCCCATAGAGAACCCCTCACCCTGCATCTCAGCCACCTAATCCTACACACATACCAGGTATCCACTTGGCTAGAGGAGGGATCTGACCAGCCCTTCCCACCTCTTGGCTTATAGGAGGGGGATTGGCCGAGACCTTCAGCCTGTTTACAGAGCTGACCACTATGATTCTAGAAGTCAGTCGTGGTTCTAGGAAGAGCACTCTCTACCTGTGAAATTTCTCTCTGCATCATGAATGGTGTGGCCACCCCTAAAGAGCTCAGGAACCTGGAGTCAGACCTGACCAGCAACTGCTGCTGCCGCTAAACAAAGCAGCCTGTACCAGGCCAGCATTGGAGAACAGTGGGCACCTCAGAGGACTGTCCACTGTGAGGAATGGCTGGAAGACAGGAGCAAGCCTTGCCCTAACGCCTTCGAGCATCTGCTTTGGCCTCCAGCCTCTCTGCAGTGGATATCCTGATAGGTCTTATTCCCTCAAATGAGGGCTCAGGTGATAAGCCTTATGACTTCCCCTTGTCTACATGGGGGCTCTCCTATCTCACCTATCCCTGTTACACTGTGGGAGCCCCAGGGCTGTCCTGGAGTCACACCTGATCCATGCCTGCAAGGTGAATGTAAGAGGGGTAGGTGATCATCTCTCAAAAGCCAAGTCCACTTTGCCCGTCTCATCCCTCTGGCTGTGACCATGACTGATTGTTTCCTAGGCCAAACACCTTGGTTCCTACACTTACCCCAGACCCCAGTCCCATGCCCACCTCTACTTTCCCCTTGGTTCCTTGAGCTTCCCCAAGCCCTGCACATCAGACTGAATCTAGCTCTGCCCCAGATCTCTCTCCTTCCCTGGTGTCCTAGTGGGTTATCTGGTGGCTCCCCTCTCTCTTGCCCTGGGGCCATCTGGGTATGACAAAGCACAGGGAAAGAACCCCCACCCCAACCAAGGTTTTCTAGTGGTTTTTATATCTCAAGTTTCAGGACTCATGAGACCCAGGTATGGAGAGACAGAAATCTTGTCCAAGACCCTATGTAGTGATATTTGGTTTGTGTTTTTAACAAATAAAGTTTGCCTGAAGATCAGGGTGCAGAGCTAAGCCACTAGAGGCCAGGTAGGGGTGGCACACACCTTTAATCCCAGGACTCAGGGGACAGACAGATTTCTGGTAGTTCAAGACCACCCTGGGCTACATGAAATTGATCCAGTCTAAAAGAGAAACAGAGCTCACACAAAGGTGATCCCAGCACTTGGGATCCCACACCTTTAATCCTAGCACTAGAGAGGTAGAGACAGGAGTGATATGGCTGGGTGGAGAGAGGAATATAAGGCAAGAGGAGACAGGAGCTCAATGCAGTCTGAGGAACAGTGCGGTCTGAGGGAGCAGTCTGAGGACAGAATCGCCCCTTTGGTCTGAGCATTGGTAGACGTCAGAACACTGTAGTGGCTGGCCACTCTGTTTCTCTGATCTATCAGCTTTCACCCCCTGATAGACGACTCTGAGGTTTTATTACTAACACTAATTAGAATTCGTGGTATAACCCTACTTGGCCCTTGGTTTGTAGGGGACATGATGGCTCCTGGGTGTTAAGACTGGGGGCAGCAGCTTCCTGAAATGGCCTATGATGGCGAGTCTTCCTCAACTAACTGGCCTAGGCTGGTCCCTACCTGCACCCCTCAGAATCTGTTTTGATTTCTACTTAGAAGTTTATGGTGTGAAGCCACACTGTGCTGATAGAATTATGCATATTTAGCGAGTGTGCCGGCAAGAGACAGTCTCAGTTCAGCCTCTGGCGGGCAGGTAATGAGCCCTGCGGGGGTCTCAGGCCGCCCCCATCCATCACTATTCAGATTGGCCTAGATTTCACATGTATCCCTAGGCAGGGACACTTTTACCTCTTCTCTATGGGGACTTGATTTTGAACTTGAGACTGAATTCAGGTCCCCCCAACCCTCGTTTACTGGGTGATTGTCATAGCGGCTTTTCCTCTTTGACTTCCACATCCTGAGCCATACAGCGGGGCACCTGCTTGACAAGGGTGCTGTGTGAGAGAAATAAGAGCCTGCAGTGGACAGTTATTAGGGGTCCCACAAGCTCTAGAAAGCCTGGAGTGGGATGGTAGAGCTGGCCCCGTACTTGCCTCTGGGCACTTCCTGCAGCCTTCCTAGCTGGGGTAGGTGTGGGCATATCTTGTGCAACTGGGGTTATCTCCAAGGACCCATTTCTGACTCCTTCGTCACTTTAGCTCGGCCCTTTGCTGGGAGGCACAATCAGAGCTTAGTGATGCTACCTGGAGGATTGGCTGGTGGCCAGGGTTAGATGCTAGGCTGAGGGAAGTTCCCCACCCATCGTGGACGTCCTTACTGTGGGATCATCGATTGTGGGGAGTGGGTGCACCCAGTGTCTGTCATGACTCCACAGAGAGCCTAGATGCTTAGAGTGTCACAGAACTTGCTGGCCTGGGAGTGAGGTTCACAGTGTCCTCTGTACCTGAACATCACATCGGACTGATCATGGCACTCTGAGCTTCCTCTCTGGTGTAAGCTCAGACCCCTGCAGCTTTGCTCCTGCTGAGAGTTCCTCTTGCTGTGGGGATCAGCCCGTGCCCATGCTATAATCAGGCAGGTGGCCCGTGGTGCTCACTATGCACTGAGATGGAATTAACGTGTACAGTGCTCCCTTGGCCAGGTGTCAGTGTGGTCCGTGGTCTTCATGTTATTGGTTAGGATAGCCTGGGGCAGGGACTAGAGGTGACCAGGCTTGCCCTGAATAGCACCAGGGCCCTTAGAAGGCTATTTACTGAGGGAGGGCACTGGAGACCCTCTGGCATGCCAAGGGGCCTGGAGGCTAAGAAGAAGACCATGGGCTGGGATGTTGCAGCTTCTGAAAGCCACCAATTGTCTGCCAGACTAGGGACAAATGCCTCCTCTCAGTTTCCCCACTGATGAAAAGGAAGACTTGACTGAATTCTGCTTATCCTTCTTGGGATTCTGGGCTTCTCTTTGATCACCTCCAACTCCAGGGTTCTGTACTGTGGGTTAGCGTTTGTGGTGTGGAGTCTAAAGAGGAACCTAAGTTTGGTGTATTCCTGGAAGTCCTCCCCCTAGGTAACGCCATGGTCCCTTCTTTCTCTCTGGAACCAGAGAGACCAGGGTCCTCCAGGCCAACCGCTTTCTTAGAGGGAGGTACCAGAATGTCAGAGAGCAGGCTCTGCTGGGGCGAGTTAGTGAGTTTCACTTGCTGCTCTGAATACAGGAGCCAAGGAGAGATGCTATGCTTAACCTCACAGAGTGGGAGAACCCTGGAGTGAGAAAAGCAGAGCGGTGGGGAAACGGTGAGACCCTGGAGTGTTCTTGACAGTTAACAGGCAGCGTGAGCCCTGGGAGCTTGCTCTACCAGCGATAGACCAACCAACCCTGTCTCCACCCTTCTCCTCCCAGCAGGCTCATGTTGCTGCTGGTGGCCTGAGAGTAGGTCTGATACAGGTCTTAGTTTCTGAATGTCTCAAGTAAGACACGGTGAGACACGCTCAAGGAAACACTAATTCTGAATTTCCCATGAAAGTGGTGTCCTGTTTTTAACCTAGAAGCCCCAGTTCCAGTCATATTGACCTGTGTAGCCACCCTGTGTCTACCCAGAATCAGAGCTGGGCCTGGAAGATAGCCTCTGGGGTCAGCATTCGTGTGCTGCCCACTTTCCTGAGCTAGAGGCTGTGCGTTCCCTGCTCCAGGTAGTGGGAGGCCTTTTTCACTTCTGGAATGGTTCCTAGGAGGGCGTGGAGCTGTGGGAGATTGTTCTTCAAAAAGATTGCCAGTAACTGGAGTGGGGGAGGGGACTCAACCTACATTGAGGTCCTAGAACCAGAGGTCAGTGACTGACTGGGACCGCCATCCCCACCTCCCGCCTCCTACAGGCCAGGAGCTTTGGGTTAGGGGTTTTGGGGGGGAGGGCTGTTCCACCACATACCTCATGTCATAGCCAGTTGTGGAGAAGCCAGGGCTGAATCTGCTGAGCTGGCAGATGACAAGGTGGAGGAGCTGTCCTAGTGGTCTCCAGGTCTAGCGCTGGCCTGGTCACCAGCTCTCCCTGGTGAAGGACAAGAGTGTTGGAACAAAGGTTGCCCTTCCATGCCAGGTCAGCAGGTCCTCAACGTCATGCACCATCAAAATGCTGTGGCCACGGGCAGGGGGACCAGCGTGGAGCTGTGAGTCTCAAGCTACTATTGCATTTGATCCGTGGAGCTCAGGACGTCTCTAGGAGAAAAATGTGGAAGCAATTACTCCGAAAGCCGTCGTTTGAGTAATTCCCAAAGAGACACCAGGGCCGGTGCTTGCGAAGCCTGGTGCGCGGCGCCCTAATGAAGCAATTAAGGCAAGGATCCTCTGACTTTGATCTCGATGGGGTAATTTTTACAAAAACATCACGGAGTGATAGATACCCATAACTCAGAGTCCTTAATTGTACTTAATTTGTTTGGAATACGAATGTGCATTTAATTAAACCCCAGCTCGGCCCGCATGCTTCAAGCGGGGCTGTCAAGGAAAATTAAGACCCAGTTTGCTTTCAAAGTTACTGGTTTTTATCAGGCAAGGACAGCAGTCTTCGAACAGAAGGTTCGAGATAATTAGGCCGAGAGCTACAGTCCCAGAAAGTAGAGAGGGGCACAATGGTGGGGGAAGGGCAGGTGAGACCCAGCCACGGTTGGAGGCAGCAGGGCCCCTTGTCACCCAGACCCCAGCTCAGAATGGGGGCTTGGAGAGGTGGATCCTAGCTGGTACAGAGATCATGGTCCTGAGTGTCCCTCTCTGGGCATGCTTTCTCGACCACGTTAGCCTCTGGTAGACTTGGCCCTGAGAATGTGCACAGCGTTTTTGGCCTGTAGCTCTGGGATGATCCAGAACCATCTTTGGAGTCCAGTGGGGGAAACTGAGGCACTGAGGGCTCAGGTACAGTGTGAGTCTCCTCCCCTCCTCTCAGTGTCCTTCCTGTCTGGCCTCTGTCATTCCTTTTCCCTATGGGGAGGTCATCCTGTTCAGATCTGGTACCCTGGCTCTTGATGTCAGGAGGACTCTAGAGAAGATAGTGGGGAGGCGTGGTGATTCTGAACATGGGGCATTCCAGCCAATAGATTAATCATCTCCCTAAGATGGAAGGGCAAAGGTGTAGGATGCAGTCCATTTCACAATTCTGTCAGACCCAAGCTCCTCAGGAATACAAGCCCCTGTTGGACAAGACAGTAGAATGGTCTTAAATGGGGAAACAGGTGAAGAGCCGGGAAGAGTCTGACTTTTCTTTCATCTGACAGTCATAGAGCATAGGCATACAGGTACACACCCATCAAGCACACAGACACAAAACACATACTGAGTAGGATACTATAAGCATATAGACACACAGGCCTGTCCTACCATGTACACAGACACATGCATGCATGTGCAACATATGTCGGGGAATGCATGCAGACATCTACAAGACATGTAGCACACATGTAACACACATTAGTGAACATATACCAGCATACCCCATCATGTACACAGATATACATAAGTGATGCATACATATACATGTGTAAACGCCTACAAAGACACTCCACCTAGATGCATATACATACCTGACACATGTATATGAACACAAATCCATGTTTAAGAACAAGGACACATGAGTGTACACACATGCCACAATACTCACACATGCATAGACACATACACACTGATCTCTCTCTCTCGCTCACACACACACACGCATGCGCGCACACACACACACACACACACACACACACACACACACCAGTGATCTTTCACTCTGCTGGTCTGTGAACAGTGTTGACTCAGGAGCTTGATGGTGTCTTTGCGCTCTCCTGATACTCAACTGTCTTAGACGTGGCAAAGATCTGAGAAGAGTCCACTCATTAGATCTCGGGCTGGCCTTACTTCCCTGTCCACTCAAGGAAGTGAAATGCCCCACTCAAGGTCACTGGACAGACCTGGCTTTTCCATCTCTGGTGACAGGGATCTACAGTGTTCTACTAGGTCATATGCAGCTCAGCAGGAGCCCCTGGACCTGACCCACCCTTGGTCTCAGGCACTGGCTAGTTCTGTGTTGACTCTGGAGAACAGTGCTTCCTGTCATGGAGTGGTGGCCTGAGGTCCAACCTAAACCCGGCAGAGGCAAGATGGGGAATTTGGTGTAGCAGCTATGTTACTCTGAGTGGTACTCCTGCCTGCTTTCTGGGCCATGTGTGCCTTTCTCATTGTCCTCTGCCCATTCTTAAGTTTCTCAGTAGGCACTGGGTGATATTTGAAGGTTAATAAATTATTCAGGATGTACCCAGTGAGGGAATGCTCTGTCTCTAAAACTGTCCTTTCTGTTGCTGTTGCTTCAGCCAGAGGGATAGTAAGGAGATGGCCCTGGAGAGCAGAGCTCAGCTCAGTGTCTGATCCTCCCATCCTCACGGCTTCTCTGCAATGGTAGAGATGCAGGTCTGGGTGTAGACACCAGGACAGGGCTCCTCATCTTCATCTGAATGATGGAGCATCGTGGTGATGCCTTGCTCTGCTCTTCAGTGAGGTCTCTGTTCGCTCAGACCCTCACCTTGGCAAGCGTAGCGTTAGCAAAGGTGCCACTTCCAGACCCCAGCCACGCCAGAGCGCTTGCTTACCAAGTGTGAAGCTGGGTATGGAAGTGACTGTGAGACACACTGAGTGACCTGGCAAGGGCGCTGTGTCTGTATCACAGTTAGCGGACACTTCCTGCCTTTCAGACTTGAGGCTGGAAACCAAGGTGAAGAAGGTCCAGCCAGGCTGGCCTCCTGAGGTCTACGTTCGGAGTCTGCTCTGGAACCCTCTGGACTTCAGGTGTTTGGTGTAGTCTGGACTGTGGCAACCTCACCCATGTCTGCATGTCTCCCTGCATGGCCTCTCTGTGGGCAGCTTACCTCCCCCGCTTTTTTAAAATTTTTTTTTCTGAGACAGGGTTTTTCTGTGTAGCCCTGGCTAATCTGGAACTTGCTAACTTCAAAACAGACATCCTCCTAGCTCTGTTCTTGAGTGCTTGGATTAAAAGTGTGCACCATAACCACCCAGCTCAGATATCCCCTTTTTATAAGGGCACCATCTTACAGTGTGAACTTAGCCATCCTGGTTGTACCTGCCAACACCCTACTTTTGAATAAGGTAAGGACCTCGACATACCAACATGGGGACACAGTTCAGCACACACTAGTCCCCGGAGGCTGCATGAATTGAACTGCATTGGGGTTTTGGTGAAGCTGTGGCTGCAGCCAGGCTGCAGACTCCTTAGTTATCCCTATTCCATCATTGCAGACTTATCAGGGTTTCTAACTTTCTCCTTGAAAGAAAAATAGTGGCCTAGTAGAGCTGGTGACCACTGTGCCAGACCCAAAGGAGTGCCGGGGTCCCTGAGAGCCCAGTCCAGACCAGGGAGCTCGATGGCTGGGTTTCAGCAAAGGCAAAAATCTCAGGAGAACTGGGAGCTGAGCAGTCATCGGAGAATTCAGAAGCCTGGGATAATGAGAATGGGGACAGACACCAGCTGACTGTGGGTTTACCATGCCTACTCTGAGGACAGCCTCCTGTTCTGGCTAGCCTCCTGAGAGGGGTTCTCTTGTGGCTGGTCTTGCGAATGTCGGAGGTTAGAGGTTTGAGTGACTTGTAGTTACCAAGGATGAGTCCCACGTCTGGAGCCAAACCAGAGGAGCCAAAGCAAACAGCCCTTCTCCTAGACTCAGCATCCCTCCTCCTCATGCCATCAGACGACTCAAGGGAAGCCTTCAGCGAGAAGCACCTCAAAGAAGTGAGGGTGACTTGGGATGGAGACACCAGGCCTTGACGGGCACAGACTGCCTCTCGGCACACAATGTGTGCCAGTTGCCAGCCATGGCTGCAGCATCCGGTTCACACCTCTGCCCTGGGAAACACAAAGGGCCATTGTGAGGCAAACCTACCTTTTCTCTCTCCAGGCAAAGGGGAGATGAATGATGACAGTTGGAGTGTTCGCTTCCTGATGGTGTCACAGAATTGTCGCGGGGCAGAGCTGGTTTCTCTCCAGGGTCAGGTCTGACGCTGTTCGGAAGTTCTGTAATGCGCAGTTAAACTGGTACATTAAATGGTGGCTAACATTCTACTTGTGAATTCCAGAGCCACAGACATGGGGAGGAAGAGAGAACCATGCACGCCTTTGCACATGAACATGCAAATGTGTGTGCATTTGCGTGTTGGCATATTTGTGCACACTTTTACATACAAGCACATGCACACACATAAGAACAAGCTGACCAGACACATGTGTACACATATGTGTATACACAGTACACAAACTAGTGTATAAAACACAGCAATGCACACAGGCATGCATGCATGCCCCCTCACACACCTGTACACACATGTGCACATAGCCACACATATACTCCGGCATAAAAATGCATACACATATGCATGGCAGCTATGGTCTCACATTCTAGAGCTGGCTGTGTGTGCATCCATATTTACTCGGATGTCCTTATGCCTTGTTTGCTTCTACCAGCATCTGGGCTGGCTGGAGTTCACTCCCCTTTGGGTCATTCCAAAGGGCCGTTGCAGATGGGTCTGAGTCCTTGCTAGTCCTGCTGTTTTCTTCCTTCCTCATGCTGCAAGTCTCCTTGGGAGGACCAGGCAGCACCCTGGACACACCCTGGATGTCAACTGCATTCTCACACCAATATAGCAAGGACCTGTCTGTCCTAGATGTATCCACCTGCTCTGCCTGTTGGCTTAAGAACACACAGCTACTAGTGGGCACTTGCTGGCTTCGGCTTTCATTTCTGCATAACCACAGCCATGCCACGGGTAGAAGCAATCCCTCTCTCCCAGGAACTAAGTTTCATAAACTTCAGATTCTAAAGCCACAAGGGAAGGAAGCAAGACTCTCGAGGGAGGCGAGAAGAAATGACTCTACAGCTAGACTGGGAGTTTGGGACCTGTCCCGTCTGGCCTCACCTTGTTCTCCATGACACAGACCACAGCAGGAGGACTGGCTTTCTGACAGAATCACCCCATTGTTACCGTACTATAACTGGGTCCCTGCTAGACTGACAGGTGAGCTGCCTAGCTGTGCTATGTGGGTCTCATTGCAGCTTACCCTGGCTTTGTTAGCATGGCAATGCTATGCTGACACACAATGGTGAAGGAGGCCTAGCATCCTTCCACATATTTTGACACTGCCCAGGGCAAGTCCATATCTTAAGAGGAAGCTCACTGCCATCTATGACTATGAGGATCTAGCACCATAAACCCTATTGCTGTGGGTGACACAAATCCCAGAGGCTGCCACCAGAGGGCCTAGGGTGATTTCTGCTTTGGCAGGTGAGTCTTAGGTTATGGTGGAGATTGGCTTTTCCCTGTATAGAGTTTGCTCTCACGGCTGAGTCTGTACAGAACCATTAATAAACAATTGCCCATGATCTACATGAACCAGAGATACAGAAGTCTGGAGGCTGGAAGGCCAAGATGGAGTTGTGAACCAGGCTCTTCCTTGGAAGGCTCCTGGAGCCCCAGGTGAGGCTACATCACTCCGGTCTCTGCCTGTGCCATCACACCACTTCCCCCAGATCACTGTCTTCATTTAGGGTTTCTTTTTCTTAGGAGCACATGAGTCACTGAATCAGGACCCGCCTTAACCACCCCCTTTTAACTCGATTGTGTCTGTAGAGACCTTGTTTCAGAGTAAAGTCTCTTTTATAGGCTCTGACATTTAGACTTGAAGACATCTTATTGGCAGACACAGCTCCACTGGTGAGAGCCCCATTGCCCTGACAGCACAGTGTAACTGGGGATAAAGGACAGGGCTGCTGCTGTGTGATTTTGTCTACAGAATCTGTGGATATTAGAAGTTCCTCTAGGCCATAGATGCTTCTTGAAAACACACCCATTCCTCCCGAGTCCATCTGAGCTACCTACCTCTGAGCCCTGGGTTATACGGGCCACCCCACAGTTCCTCTCTTAGCTGTGGCATGTCCACACCTCAGGCTGCTCCTCTATCAGACAAGGTGAACAGGTGAAGAGGCCTGAGACGCTCTCTGAAGCCAGTCTGTGTTGCTGTCTCTTGTCATGAGCCACGAGAGTATAGCGGGGAGGGTGTGGGGAGGGGAGCAGGTCCCATCACAAAGGCTGCCTGGAGAGTCTGAAATCAGAGCTACGTGGGTCACTAGCATCTCGTTGAGTCTTGATACACCATACTGTCCACAGCCACCTCAGTTCTGTGATTATGGACTACTGCCACCATGCTTCTCTTCCTGCTTACAGGGCCATCTTGTGTCCGGGGGTGAGAGGAACACTGTGGAGTGTCCACTGATGTCGTCACTCAGGTACTGGGTCTCCTTTCAGAAGGAGAGGGACAGAGAGGGAGATAAAGGAGAGGATGGTGTGGGAGAGAAAGAGAGAGAGAGAGAGAGAGAGAGAGAGAGAGAGAGAGAGAGAGAGAAGAGAAAGAATATACTAGGGGAAACAGTCCTGTGATATGGAGATCCCAGGAAGTCCCATCTCTAGAAGAAATCAAAGGTGCCACCAGCCACCAAAAGTGGGACCATCCAGGAAAGGGTTTTGTCTGGAAGCTTCTGGAGGGAGTGTGGCCCTGTTGACTCCTCAGTGTGGCTCAATGAGACTGATGACTGACTCCCCAACTCCAGGACAGTGAGAGGATGATGTGTGCTCTACCAGGCCCTCTGACCTATGGGATTCATGACAGCAGCAGCTGCGAAGTCCAGGATAGGGTGACCTTTGACACAGTCCTAGCCTGTGGAATGCACACAGTGTCATCTGGGAGACTGGCACTCCTTGCCTGTGGTTAGCTCTCTTTCTCCAGGCAGGTGTATTTGTGCCTGGGGGGGGTCCACAGGTGCTGCTAGACAGAGAACAGTGCAGGGTGTCCCTGCAAATGCCCCTCATGGTACTCTTCCTTATGCCATCAGGTCACATCCTCTTGTTGGCTCAGGGAAACATGGTCTCTGAGAACTTGACTGCTGGCCACCGGAGTCTGCACCTGTCAATCAATCACCCAACATCACTGGGTTCCTTTCTGTTCTATCAGCCAGTGGAGCAGGCCCATCCTGTCTGCTGAGTGAACCCCAGTGGTGACTTCAAATGAGCCAGTTGTGTCAAATGTATCCTACTCCATAGCAATCTCCCCTGTGTGGCTCTCCCAAGCTTGAAGAATGGACAGCCATCTTTTAGCATTTGCACTATCTCCTGGATCAGGGGCTGAATGGCTTTGAGAGCAGAAACCTCCCATGTGGCCACTGCCCCAGATGAGGTTTGCAGTGTCCCTGAGGAGGTGAGGCTGGTGGCTCCCATTTGAGGGGACAGCTCTGCCAAGAGGGCCTCGGAGAAATGACACAGCTCTGCCTCGGTCTATTCTCCTATGTGTTCCACATCCCAAAGGCAGATCCTCCTGAAGAGCGCCCACTTGTGCGAAGGGCTTGACAAACCCCGGAGTTCAGTTTGTTCTGTTTCCACACTCGATGTGATTACATTCAGGTTTTGTCTTCAGTGTTTCTGTCCCTGGGGCTGAAAGAAATGAGATTATTACAGGGCCACCACCGTGGTTCCCCAGCTCTCTGACTGTAACTGGAGCCCTTCTCACCCTCCTGTAGGTTCTCAGGGCAATCTGAGGCAGCCCACCCCACCTACGTGGCCACCACTGTAAAAGGCAGCTGTAGTCCAGGCCAGCCTCCGCTCGGTCCCTGCAGCACTTGTCGCAGAAGGATTAATCACTGTCTACACAGGTGTCTGCACATCTCTATTCCAGGCTCAGTAAGGACGAGCCCAGGTGAACATGCACACATGCATTGGCAAGTTTGGCGTGTATCACTAGATGGTCTTCGTGAGATCCTGGCTGATGCTTCTAAGAAGGCAGTTCCACAGCTGGGAGATCTGACATTATAACTGTGATATCACGGCATGGAGTTTTCCATTGACCAAGATCCCAGTAAGATAGAATGCTACAGAACCCAACTTCATCATCTGGTTCTCAGATACTCCTGGGACCCTGAGGAGACAGTCATCTGTGTGTCTGAGCAGAGGAGTGAAGTCCAAGAGAAGGACCATATAAGCAGTGGAGGGGTTGCTGGGCAACTATTGATGTCTTTCTGAGATGTCAAAGGGCTGTTTGTGAGACTGCAGGATGGGGTGAATTCCACAAGAGCGGATAGAAGGGAGTGGCCCTGCCCTGGTGTCAGGGGAACACGGAACTATGAGAAGACACCTATCTGGCCTTGGCATTCCAGTCTCTGAGTGTTGCATGGTCTCTGTCAAGCTACATGGCCAGGGTTCATGAAAGTAAGGGTGGATCTTCAGGGTTCCACAGGATTGGCTCCCTTTGTACCCCTCTTTCCATCTGAACTCAACTTGTATCTGGACTCCAAGTTGCCCCTATGTCTAGCAGCATAAGGCTGGCTCCCTAGGCAATGAACAGGAGGGACTGGGTATCTGTACCATGTCCAATCCTCATGTACTACCAGGCAGGAAGGGCTAGGTACCTGTGCCTGCTCTTCCCACTGGGCAGCTGTGGGCAGGTGATAAGAAGGCAGAAGCCCATCTTCTGGCCACCCAGACCAACCGTCTACATAGATACATGCCCTCATGTGCTCATTCAACAAACATGGCCCCGAGTACCTGCTAGATGCAAGTATCAAGGTAGGGAGTATCAGTCACGGCACTAACTTCACTTAGTGTTCCTGGTGCTGCCTGAGATTCAGATCTGCAGATTGGAAAGAAATGAGAGGTTGTAACCTTACATGCTTTGTTGGTTACTGATTAGAAATAGAAAAGACACACTGAGGAAGGTTGATTGACTTCAGGAGAGGCCCTGGAGTGGAGATGTGCACTCCTGTCTTCCAGGCACAGTAAGAAAGAAACCAGGCAAGCATGCTTATGTGTATTGGGGAACATTAGTGTGTGTCCCTGGACCTTCCTCGTGAAATTCTGACTAATGATTCTTTCTAAGAAGGCAGCTCCATGTCTGGGAAGGCTTGGTGTAGGACCATGGTCTTTATTTTGTCAATTACATTTTAAATAAATGCCGATTGGCCAATAGCCAGGCAGGAAGTATAGGCGGGACAACCAGACAGGAAGTAGAGGTGGGTCAATGAGAACAGGAGAATTCTGGGAAGAGGACGCAGTCCTGGCCCAGCCACAGAAGAAGCAAGATGTGACTGCCTCACTGAAAAAGGTACTGAGCCCTGTGGCTAGCATAGATAAGAATAATGGGCTAATATAAGTTATAAGAGTTAACAAGAAGCTTGAACTAATGGGCCAGTTTATAGTTAATGTAGACCTCTGTGTGATTTTTTTGGGACTTAACAACTGTGGTAACCGGGTAGGACAGAAATCTCAGTCAACAGAGGCTGCTGTCAATAAAGGGCTGTGCAAGGGTCAGCGCCAGCGTTCGGTCCACAGAACCCATGTAAATGTGTTGGGTATGGCAGCATGATCTCAGTGCTAATGAGAAACAGGCAGATCCCCGGGGTTCACTGGTTCATTGTTGGGCTACTTGCAAGCCCCAGCCAGCGAGAGACCCTGTTTAACAACAACAACAAAGCAAAAAATAAGGTAAATGACTCCTAGGGAATGATGCTTGAGGTTGACCTCTGGCCTTTACATGTACACACACGTACGTGCTAACCCACGAACACATGTACTTATGTGCTCAAACACAAAAGAAGAAAAGTGTGTTGAACAAGACCCTTCCCCGACTACCTGCAGGCTTCCTGGCAATGCACTGTTCTTTAACTGTATCCTAGCCAGCTTCCTGTTGCTGTCACAAAACACCTGAGACAGAAACTTGAAGAAGGTTTGTCTTGGCCACTGTGGTGGAGGTTTCAGTCCACAGGGCCTTGATTCTGTTGCTTCTGGGCCTGTGTGCACTGGGGCAGAACGTCGTGGTGGAAGGGTGTGGTGCAGGAAGGCTGCTTACTACGTGGTAGCTAAGAAGCAGAGAAAGAGGAGAGTCTCTCCAAGGGCAGCTTCCTCTAACCAGGCCCTACTGCCCAGTGACCCACTGCAGGAATGACCTATCACCCTCAGTAGTACCATCATCTGGGGACCCGGCCTCCAACACACGAGCCTTTGGGGACATTTGCTAACAAAATGATGACAGGTCATCCTAGCAGGATGTGTCATCACTGTCATTGGCTGTAATCACCAAAAGGCTCATACCTTTCTCTAGCAGACCGGCTTGTCTCCAAGCTACCAACCCTGCCTGAACTTTGGAGAGTGTGATAGTTTGAATGAGAAATGTCTGCCATAGGCACATGTATTTGAACTCTTAGTTCTCAGCTGGTGGTGCCTGTGGGAAGGTGGAGCCTTGCTGGAGAAAGTGCATCGCTGAGAGCAGACTGAGAGTTTAACTCCTTACTCTACTTCAGCTCAATCTCTGCGTCTCCCTTGCTATCAAACATGCTATCTCTCTGCTTCCTGCTCCTGCCCCCCTTCACCCCTTCATGGTGGCACTCCCTCTGCCGATGGAACTGTAAACCAAAATAAACTCTCTTCCTGAAGTTGCCTTCTGCTTAGTGTTTTATCAAAAGTAGTTAATACAAAAAGCAAGAAGGGGGAACCCTGGCAGTGTTCATTTGCATGATCCTGTGCTATTTCACCTACACATTCATTCATTCATTCATTCAGCCATTATTTCTTCCAGCCAGAGACAAGGCTGGGTACCTAGCCCTCTTGCTTGTACGGTGGAGATTGGTTCTATGTGGTGCCCTGCCTTTCTTCTGGTGGTTGGTGGCATGAGAATCCTACAGTAGGCAATCCTCCACAGTGGTGGAGGTTTCAGTCCACAGAGTCTTTATTCTGTGGCTTCTGAGCCTGTGTTCATTGGGCAGAATGTCAGCCTCCACTCCAGGCTTGATGGGCTGGAACCCAAGTGGAGGGACCAAGCATGAGCATCCCACTTATGATGCTTGGCCAAAAGTCTCAGATTTGGTGAAAGTTGGGGTTGCAGTCTGCTGTTGGAGAAAAGAGTTGCTTGTTGGTTTCTGGCCGCTTAGCCCAGAAATAATCACACAGAAACTGTATTAATTAAATCACTGCTTAGCCCATTAGCTCTAAATTCTTATTGGCTAATCTTTTACATATTAATTTAACCCATTTCTATTAATCTGTGTATCACCTGTGACAGTGGCTTACCAGCTCAAGTTTCCAGCATTTGTTTCTGGCAGCTCCATGGCTGCCAACATTCTCCCAACATTCAGTTTAGTTTTCCCCACCTACCTAACTTCTGCCCTGCTATTAGTCAAAAGCAGTTTCTTTATTCATTAATGGTATTCACAGCATACAGAGGGAAATCCCACATCAGTCTGCATGGCTGGGCACATATTGTTGGTTGCTGATGAGCCCCATACATCATGATGTTGGCAGGACCACTGAAGCTAGTGAGGTGCTGCCATGGATAGGTGGTGAGGGGAACTGTCTCTTCCTGTACTACCAGGCTCTATGTTTCCAGGAGGCTGACTTTCAGGCTTCATGCTGCAACTATCTTCTGCCTTATTTTTTTCTTTCGGTTTTTTGAGACAGGGTTCCTCTGTAGCTTTGGAGTCAATCCTGGAACTAGTTCTAGACCAGGCTGGCCTTGAACTCACAGAGATCTGCCTGTCTCTGCCTCCTGAGTGCTGGGATTAAAGGCGTGTGCCACCACTGCCCAGCTCTATCCTCTGCCTTATGATTAGACTTTCTGCAGAGGACAGACAGGAAACCCAAGGGTGGAGGAGAGTGGCCAGGGTTTCTTTTACCCTCTTCCCTCACAGATGCTATAGAGACTACTAGGGCTCTGTGTCCTCTCTGAAAGTCCTCTCTTTTCTTTCCACTAGACCCAGGGACCTGAGTCTCTAGTACTGGTCCCCACTGTCCTTGTTTCCTTACAGTCCCCAAGTCCTTGTACCTCTGTACAAGGTCCTTTGAAATCTTCCTGATACCTTCCCAAATGTCTCAACTGCTGCCCCCACCCAGATCCAAACTCATCAGGGTGCATTTATAAACCCCTATCTCTAACCCTAACCCTTAGGAGCTGAGTGGGAGCACCCTTTCTCCCTGAAAGCAGCTCACAGATGAGTCTCCAAATTCTCAGAGGACCCCAAGGGGAGAGAGCTGGGGAGGGCCAGATACCTCCACCCTGAGGAGCCATGCGTACTTCCACAAATGTGGTCCTTGAATCCCAGCAGAGACATGAGTCCTTAAAGAAGATGTTCCACTTGTTCTCAGGGTGAGTTCCCCGCCCTGAGAGATGATTACCCAGTTGTGGGTAGGGCAGCCTGGGATGCTTATCTCTGTGGAGAGAGGCACTCTACTGGGGACAGCCCTCACATAATCCCGGGGATTTCCCTAGCGTGTCATTTTAATAGGTGTGATTGTGGTTTGGAGTCTGATGTGCTGGTAATTATCTTCCTGGGCTTAATCCCTGTGCCCTAGTAATGCCATTAGGGCCTCGACATGGAGTCTTAAAACAGTGATTATTTATAGTGCGCTGCACCGTGTTGCAGGGTGGGGCTGCGGAAGCCCCACCGTTTCTTTAACAGTACTTTGCTGATGGTTGTGCTGGCTTCTTCGAGTGACTGAGAGGGAATCAGGACCAGACTTTCACTCTGAGAGCTGCAGTCTGAGCCTCTCTGCCCAGAACAGAGTTGTAAGGTAAGCCAGGTCACATGCCCAGAGCCTTTATGTGGGCCAGTCTCACCCACGCCACTCAGAGGCCACTGGATAGTAAAATGGTCAGGAGTGGAATCTAGCTGGCTCCCATGACGGTGATGTTTGAGAGACCTTCCTCTCCCCACATCTGTAAAGCAGGCACAGGGGAAATACCTGCTTACAGCTTCTGATGCTTGCAACACAGTGAGAGAAGCTGTCCCAGAGATCAGAAGCCCAGTGAGCTCAACTGCAGAACATTCTGCTAGAGCTGAAACTGATCATAAAGGAACTGGTGATTAGGTCTTGAGGCCCAGGGGATTTCGAGGGCTCTGAGACACAGTTTTGAAGCTACAATGGATGTATGCTATTGCACATGTGTGAAAACTCATCGACTGTCCCACACTGAGACCTTGATGTGAACTCTGAATTCTGGGCAATAACCCTGTTTTACTGTGTACTTGTGACAATGTAACATTGTGCTCACAACAGTGTAACTATATAATACAACAGTGTAACTGTGTGCTAATGGAATGCCCGAGACAACAATATAACATAACGCCACAAAGTATCAAGGCACAGTAACCAATCGTGATTGTCCTGGGATGTGGTGAGAGCCAGAGACTATATGTGGTAAGGATCTGGATACTAGTCTCCCTCCTTTCAATTTTGTAGTGAATACAGCAAATGGCTCTCAGTAATGAGACCTAGCTCTGTTTTTAAGAAGGCATGAACGAGGTAACATGTATAAGCTGTGTACCTGGCACTGCTCAGCCATCCTGGGTAACTTGGTTCAGACCCCAGATCCCTACCTGTCGAAGCTGAAGGAATGCCACAGATGTTGCCACTGATGATGGAGTCCTTCATCCCTGGGAGGCAGGATGGGGATACGGAGTAAGGAAGCAGGGGCATATCTCTGGCTGGATTCTACAGACTGGCTTCTGTAGGGTTGACCAAGGCAAGGGTGTGTGGGAGGGGCTGGTACCCCCATGCCTACCTCCTCACTTTGTATCTGGGGACGATTCACAGGAGGGAGTTCCCTGGGGTCTCACAAATCTGTTTGGAATCTTTGTTAACAGCTGCACATACGTCTTTTGAATTATAAATCGATAAATAGTTAATTCAATAATAGAATTCTCCTGCATATTGCATGTGGGCCTACACTCAAGGGGCTTTGGATGCTGATGGCAGAGCAATGGAAGACTGAGGTTTGAACTTGTCAGCCCTTCTGGACTTAGTAGGCAGGGGCTATGGAACACAGTCTGGCCTCTCCTGGGCTCGTCCAGGTCCTCTTCCTCTGGGAGCACACAGTGATGGGGCTCAGCTAAGATCCTGACACTTGGAGAACCCACGTGCCATTCCTGAATCAGCTACACCCTGCTTGGAGGAAAGACAGGTTTATTGCAGCATATCTGTGTCCTCAAGTCAGCTCTAGGACCTCACCCAGAACATGTCTGTCTTTGGAGATGGGGCTTGAAGTTATTAGGGGACCCTTATCCAGTAGGACACATCCTTATAAAGAAGGCAGACACAGAAGTGTGACCCTAGGAGGCCACAGGAAGAAGCCACCATCCACATGTGACGTGTGGAGAAGAGGTCTCTGGAGGAGTCAGTTCACCCACAACCTGATCCCAGGCTTCCAGCCTTACACGTTAGGGATGAGCTGCTAAGCTGCAGCCCCTCCATGTGATTGGTTTGGTTATGCGAGCTCCAGGAGATAGAAGCTGAGGCAATCATGTTTTTCTCCTCAAATCTCTGCCCAATCTGTAATGACTGTGCCTAGAGACTGTGTTCTCTATCACATACCTGGTCCCCTCCCATCTTACTCTACCATACCTACAGATCAGCACCAAGTAGACCCAGAGGTCCTGCTTGCATTCTGAGAAGCTGTAGGGAGATGCTTTCTTGGAGAGTAGCGGGAGGCTAGGTTGAATCAAGAGGAGGACCTACTGTCATGGTCACCCACTGTGCCCAGGAAGTATCCTCTGAGGATTCAGTATCATCCTGACCTGTGTTAGCAATCTTGTTACTATCCCATTGTGGCCTGGGCATTGCTGACATTGGGTTCCTGCTCTAATGTACCCATGGCTTTACTCTGCAGTGGTGTCCCCCATGGCCCATATGGAGATTCCTTCTGCCATTTAGGTTGCTTGACACTGCCTACTATGGGGCCAGAGCCTGGTTCTCAGACAGGAGAAGCAGAATCCTGATGGCACCCAGGGCAAGAACACTTGAAGCACGATTAATAAAAGCTCAGAGACAAAAATTTGGGTCCAACCTGAAGATTCGAAAAGCAAAAAAGCCAGCCAGTGGCTCTTACCTTGACCTCAGTCCGAAATGGTGATCCTGCCTCCAGGAATCTCAGAATGAGACTGAGAGCTGTCTCCTCCCATTTTATAATCATCTCAAGGGCTGGGAGTAAAGGTGTGCATCACTGAGATTAAAGGCGTTCACCACCTGATTTCTATGGCAACTAGTGTGGCTACTGGGATTAAAGGTGTGTGTTACAACTGCCTGGTCTGTAAGGTTGACCAGTGGGGCTGTTTTACTCTCTGATCCTCAGGCAGGCTTTGTTTATTAAATGCTGCTACAAACACCTACCTGGAGAATGGTCCATGGCTCCAGTGTGTGATCCTGGATGACAGTGTGTGATCCTGGATGACAATACCCATTCATGAGTCCTGATGTCGTGTGGATCTTATGGACCTAGGCTCTAGTAAACTGAAGCTTTGCTCAGAAAAAGTTCTGCCCCCAACCTTGTGGTTGTATTGCTGCAGCTGGCCACTGAAACCAAGGCTCAGATAGTGTGATTTGATAGAGCTGGGCATTTTCCAGAGGCCTGCGGGCATCTGGGTTTATTCACCCAAAAAGTTTGGTGCTTCAGCCCTGGCTTTCTCCAAGGTCCCACTTGGCTTCCCTCTTGGAGCTGAAGCTGCTGGTGGTTCTAGGTGGACACCCGGTGCTTTGTTTCTGGTATTACTTGCTTAGCATACTCTTTATTCATTGCTTGCATCCCCATTCGGCTGGCATCCTGTAGTGCATGCCTGACTAGTTTCTGGAATAGTACATATGTTGAGGGCTGTGTATAGAATGCAGGAGTCTGGGTAGTGAAGGCTCTGCACATAGAAATGTCATCTGGTCTCTCTGTTTTGCCTATTTGGTACAAGAGAGGATGACCAATCCACCAGTTCCCAGGGAGGGCAAGAAACCGAAGCCCCACCCACCATCCCCAGAGCTCAGTGATGGACACAGGTTAACCACATTCGAGTCTAATCAGTACCTTTTTCTTTTCTGTGGGAAGGAATAGGCAGCTGCTGCTAGTATAAGGCCTTAAGCTTCAGAGTTTATTTCTCTTGTAACCATGGACACCTGTAAGTGGGAATTGGGCAGTGGGACTAAGCTGGGGCAAGCAGAGCTGGTGACGCCATGTTCTATTCTGGGCTGGGATGCCTAGATCCTGGAGATTGAGGCCAACTGTATCCCACCCAATTGGCCTAAAATGCATACTTCACTATGAGATGCATTTAGTAGCTATCATTGGCAAAACCTTTTGCAGGGCATGGATAGGGTGGTATAAGCATCAGATGAGTGCTGGGGGTGGGTGGGTAGAGGACCCTGTGACCAGGAGGAGCTTCCCTAGAGCTGCAGTGGATTTGTGTGGTCTGTCACTCCTTCTCCATGTTGAAGCATCCCTTGGTGTTCATTGAGGCACCAGGACAAAGATGTCACCTCCTGTAGGCACTGTGCCTTGAATATCTTCCCTGCTTGCCCCCGGGAGCTAGCTCTGACTGCCTTGTGGGTGGGAAAAAGGTTCAGGAGAACCTCCTGGCAGAGTGGACTTTCACTAGGCTTACCCACATGTTGACTGAGGTTTCTGTCCTGCCCGGTTTCCGCAGTCGTTAAGTCCCAAAGAAAACACACAGAGGTCTACATTAATCATAAATTGATTGGCCTAGTAGCTCAGGCTTCTTATTAACTCTTATAACTTATATTAGACCATAATTCTTGTCTATGTTAGGTACATGGCTTGGTACCTTTTTCAGTGAGGCAGTCACATCTTGCTTGCTCTGTGTCTGGGTGATGACTGCAGACTGACTCTTTCTCTTCACAGAATTCTCCTGTTCTCCTTGACCCACCTCTACTTCCTGGCTTCTGGCCAATCAGCATTTTATTAAAATACAATTGACAGGGTACAGACCATTGTCCCACAGCACCCATATGTGACAGTTATAGGGTTAAGACACTACAAGATGCAGCCCAGAGCTGTCACCTGACTGGGGACTCTGGCTATGTGTTTCACTGTGGAATTCAGAGGAGGGACAGTTGCTGGACATCCACATCTTGTATAGGTCTCAGTCAGCCCTGCCAGGAAAGTGATAGGGGTGCTGGCCCTAGGCCCTAGGAGGCCAGGTCCAAGACTATATACTCTCAGGCAAGTTGAACTGGTGAAGTATTCAGTGGGTGTCACATTGCCAACTTGTCCAGGGCATTCTATGGCTAAAGGGACTCCATGCCTTCTTGGTGGCTGGGACTCTAGATAGTAGCATGTAATGGTCACTCAATGTCTACATGAAACTTAGGTCTGGAGGTTTGAGAGTGGAGATGCTGTGGGCCAGGGTCTTCAGACTAGGGCAAAGACCAAAGGGCCAGATATGCAGGTTTTTTAAGTGACTGGGATGTTTGCTGAGCCTGGTTTCTTGTGACCCGTGTATACCCAAGTCTGGTACAAGATGCAGGGGCACTGCGCCTGTGGTTCCTACTCTATCTCTGTCCCCTGTGAGCCTCGCTCCGAGTGAGCCCTTACTAACTAGAGGTGCATGGAGAGGCCTCATTAAACACGTACAGTTGACTCCACAGGATGAGGGTGCTGTTGCTGAGGACCCACAGACATTACCCCTCATCCTCAAAGCCAGCTATATCCTGTGAAGGACCATAAGACAGCTCAAAGTAGACCCAGCCCTTCCCAGGTGCACCGGTAGCCTTGGAATACATACCTTTACTGCATGACCAGCGCTGTGCGGCTGTCCCCGTCTCTGTCGCCTGTTGGCTCTGCTGGCAGCTGCGGCAGTGACAGTAGATTAATATCTCTTTAATCAGCCAAAATGAACATGGCACACTGGTGACAGTCCAATTTTCTGCTAACAGATTGTGGCCTATCTCAGCCCGGTGCTCCGCTGATTTTTATTTCTGCCAGAGATAATTCAGCTCGGGGAGGACTAGCCACAATCACCCCATCCGCTGCCATGCATTCAATAAATCTCATCGCTGAGTGTTCCTCCCTCGCCTGTCACTGCAGCTGCTGGGGGAACCGAGCAGCCTCCGGAGACCAGCTGCATTTATAGACTGTTGCTGCGATCAATGCCGGGTCTATTCTGAGGGCCGTGCCTCTGAGTGTCTTGGAGTCCACGGGGAGGCCGGGGCTGGGGAACACGTGAGCACCTGTGAGCTCATGTGTGGGAGTGTGTTTGGCACGATCAGGCTGTGTGTGTGTGTGCATGTGCATGTCTGTCTGCCTTGCTGTGTCTCTTGTGTGTCTGTGTTGGTAATGGGACATGAGCAGCTTCCAGCAGAGGTTACAGAGTAACCTTTGGAGGAGGATGCACTCTTCCCAGTGTCCCCAGTAGTGGTTACATCATTGATGGAAGATGCTCTTCAGTATCATGGGAGCCACCTTTGTCCCCTCCACTGTGATGGGGCAGAGATACTCACACAGCCTGCTTTTGGCCCTTTCTCAGAGACCTAGCTCAGGAGTGGCAACTGTCTCCTGGCTGATGTTCTCAGGGGCTTGAGAGACAGGCTGTAAACCAATCTTGTAGACTGGGTCTCTGCTTTGATCTTCCCCATGTTTGAGGCTTAATTATGATTGTCAGGGGGAAAGATGGGCTCTAGGGCCTGTGTCCAAGTCCTGAATCATGGCCAGACTGGCAAAGGGCCTGGGATCATTCAAACTTCCTTTTAGACCCTAGTCACCATCATGCATTCTCTGAAAATGGTTGAGAGGAACAGAGATTCAAGGTCACGCGTCTAGATGTTTCTGTATTTCTTCTAGAAGTGTCACATTGAACTAAATCAGGACATTTTCATATTGCCATTTGACACAGGCTGCAGGAGGCAGGAAGGGAACACCACCTTGTCCTTGAACTCGAAGTCTCTCACTTCCTAAGGGACTGGGCAAGATCTCTGACACAGTGAGCCAACTTGTCTCCTTCTTTCTGGCAGGGATGTCCCAGCCTTTGTCTCTTCCCTAGGTACCTGCTTGACGAGGAAGGAAGGGCACTGTGAGCTGTGGCTCAGCGGCCCCTGCAGCGCACTCCTGGGGTGTGTTGCTTGTGGCCTCCTTTTCTGGTTTCCTTCCCTGATGTCACCTTTGCTTTCTGTCTGTCACCTCACAGATTCCCACTCAACGAGACTTTCTATCAGCCCCCGGGTATCACTTGTCCCTTGGACACCAGGGAATCAAAGAGAAAGCTGGCCCATGGTGAGGCCTGGTGCCCACCCGCTTGCTTCTCCCAGCAGGCAGAGCTCAGACTCATTCCACTTGTAGCGGCTCCTCATCCTCCCTAGGAGCCGTGCCCATGGTTAGCTTCGGGAGCAACAGGGCCCCTTGAACATTCTGTTCTGGCCTCCTCAGCAACTCGCCTCCAGCATCCTCACGAACTGGCAAAGGGAGTCTGCCCATTTCCATGCAGACTCATTCTGTGAACAAGACGTGCCAAGGGCAGCAGTGAGAGCCTACTTCCAGCCTGGTGGGGAAAGGCTGGGACTCTGATCTCACCTGGCAGAGGCCCGAGGCTCTGAGGGCATCCAAAATGTGTGTATGCTGCCTTCCCCATTCACAGCCCACAGAAAACATGCAGGACCTGCCAGAATGCTCTGGAGGGAGGCAGAGAGCTGTTGCACCAGAAAGGGTTCCTGGGAAAGATGGAGGTGCAGGTTTGTCTCTAGGAAGGAAGCATCAGTCAGTCTGGAGTGGTGTGGGTGTAGGAACCTGCCTGCACACCATTCCCAAGGCCAAGGCCGTAGCCACAGCAAAATGTGAACTTACCCTTAATTACTTTGACTCTGCCCCAGATACTAGAACCACACACTCAGGAGCCCTGAGTGGCATGCACCCTATTCTGGATTGGTCTCTGGTGTGATATGCGCCCTTCCTCTGAGTCTCTCTGGAATCTTCCATACTGAACCTGGATTGGGGTAGGACACACAGTAGAAGGAAGACAGAGCCCACACTGTTACTGGCTGGACAGTGCTGGGCTCCCGAGTTCAGCGTGCCCAGACCTTTGAGGAAGGATTCTAGACTCCCCAAAGGCATCCTCAGTGACAGCCTGAGAGCAGCCTGCATTCTGGCTGCAACTGCCCAAGGTTCTGTGGCTTGGAGACCTCTGTACATGGGCTCACACAGTCATACTTCTACATGTGCCTGTAACACATGCATGCTTGGACATGTGTGTATCACACTCACATATTCACCTGCATTTGTGTGTGCCCATATGTGTTTGCACACACCCTCTTCTGAGTTTCCCCTCGACCTAGGCCCAAGGATCCCCAGCCTTGAGACACTGTGATCCAAGACCTGGACTGTCCAACATGCAAGACCTGGCTTGGGACCAGATTCTTGGCTGCACTGGCCACTGTGTGCACATGGGTCTGAACAACGGCAACTGTGTGTATGCATGTGCAGATGTAGCAACAGCTGGTACCAATGTGTGTGCCTGCTTCCGTGGGCACACGGCTGCAACTTCATGCTGGTGTCTGTGTGTACCTATATAAGTCATCCTCTGTGCCGTACTCTGGCTCCAGCCTGTTTGGTGCCTATGAGGTGACCTCCTGAGCTCCATGGTCCTTCATTTACTCTGCCACTGCCATCAGCTCTGGAAATTTTGTGGCGTGTTTTTTTTGGTGCTCTGGGCCAGCCACCCCAGGATCCAGGCTCCAAGGCCTTGTCCCCCACGTGGGTCCTGACCCCTGGCAGTGCCCCCATCCCGCCCCGCTGCCGTAGCCCCATGTCGTCTCAGCCCATCACGGCTGGCTGACAGGCTGGCATTTCCCTTCCTGTTTGGTCTTTTTTTCCCCCCTGTCATGTCGACAAGCACAATCGTGTTCCCTGACAGACGGAAATATCAATCCTCAAGAACAGGGACAAAGCAGGTTTTAAACTTTAACGAGGGGCTTTAATGGAAATAAAATGTAAGTTCCCCTTCGGATGGGGGCTTTCTGCTTTACCAGAGAAAAAGCACCTTAAATAATAAATCAAGGACGTACGTTTCCATTCTTTTGCATGTGTGAATATTTAAAACATGCAAAAACGTGGGAGACCCATTTACCGGAACAAAAGGAAACACTTATTTACCCATGAAAATTAATAAATAAAGGGAAGGTGTACGGCTGAGGACAGGAACGTGGGCAAAGGTGCTTAATGCAGGCAGCTGGGCAGTTGTGAGTGGGCTGCCACGGGCGGGGGAGGCTGGGGTGGGAGTTGGCAGGGAGGCGGGGGGACTCTGTCCCTGTCTCCTTATACTGTTATCTACTGTTTGCAGACTTTTTCTTTATGGGGTGCTAGGAGAGGCACCCAGGACCCCACGAATACCAGGCATGTTCTACTATTGAGCTCCACTCCTAGCCCTGTTCCAGATTCCTTCCCAACCTGCTCTTTCCATCCCAGAAGCCATCATTTCAGGAACACCTGTGTCTCCTCTGTACACTAGCATTTGGAGCTCAGACACTGGAGTGGAGTGGGGTGTCCTGGGCTCTTGGAACCTGCAGTGCTTAGCGGCAGAGATTGGTTGCCTCAGTTCCAGAGTCGAGCGCCTAGGCTTGTTTGGGGTTCTGCTTGCCATGGAGGACCCTTCCTGCTCCTCCAGCTCGGAGGGACTGCAGCGGGCCTCAGCTGTAGCTGGACTTCTCTGTGTCTTTCCTTTTCTTTTCTTTTCTTTTTTTTTTCGAGGCAGGGTTTCTCTGTAGCTTTGGAGCCTGTCCTGGAACTAGCTCTTGTAGATCAGGCTGGTCTCAAACTCACAAAGATCCGCCTGCCTCTGCCTCCCGAGTGCTGGGATTAAAGGCGTGTGCCACCACCGCCCAGCTCTTTCCTTTTCTAATACACACACCAGTCCCTGGGTTGGGGCCCCTGCTGCCTCATCATCCCGGTTTGATCGTAATCTGCGAAGACCCTCACTTCCAAATAACTTGCCCTTCTCAGGTCAAGACTTCCAAAGCCTGGGTCAACGGCAGGCACCACAAACCTCAGAGTCTGTCCAATCAGGATAGGAGTCAAAACCATGTCTGCCATGGAGCCCTGTCCACAGCTTCCCCTTTGCTGATCCCACAAAGGACAGTGACTGAAAGCCAGGTGCCCTCCACCCCAGTCTCTTTACTAAGCCCTATTTCCTATCATTTAAAAAAAATGCACCGAGTCCTGTATTGTTGGGATACAGGAGAGAGAAACTAGGAGATTTAACGAGATTTAAGAGAGCAGTGTTTAAAACCTTAGCACACATTTTGTTATTTTTGTGCATTGCTGGCCCTTCCTGTTTCAAGCATGTGGGGCTCTGCCTCACACGACAGGACATTTTATACAGACTAAATACGTCCATCTACTTAAGACTTTGTCCTTGGTGAGAACTGAGATTTGGAACAGGAGCAGAGGACAGAGAAACAACTGGAATGGGAAGGTAGGGCCATGCCTTCCAGCAGGGAACATCCGGACTAACGGATCCACGGGTCTTCTTTATTCCTGCAAAGATGGTTGTCACAGCGACCTGACTTGTGCTCATCCACATTCACGGCTGTTGAAGGTGAGCACAGACACTTCTAGAAGAGACATGCACCTGGTCTGGTCATGGCGAGGAACTTCCTGGGACTTCTTGACAAGATTGCAGAAGGCAGCGACATTTCAGGCCGCCCCTGTGGGTCGCAGCTGCTGGTGATGCTGTTTCCAGGCCGTTGCTTTTCCTAAAATCTTCCTCGAATCTTATTGCACCTGCTTGACTGAAGCCTGGGGCAGGAGGAGTGTGGTTCAGGGAGGCTAAGGCCTCACCAGATGTCAGAGCTGGGACAAAGACCATGCCTTCTGCTCCCAGCCCAGGCCTTGGGCCCAAGACACCCTCTCTTGGTTTCCCTACGGTCCCTGGTCCCTGAGGCCCGTCACCTGTGCATCACTGCCCAGATTTATGCAAGGCCAGCATTGCTTTTTAATGACAATTCCCCCCACTTACCCACCTTGGCGGTTTCATGAGTGACCACTCAATTATTCATGCCTTGCCCACCCTGGGATTAAGACACAGTGGGAGGGTGCGGAGCCTGGGGCAGGCTTTTTGAGGTTGGTGAATTAAATTTTAAACTAAGCCACTTGGGTGGCCAACCTGAGGTATGCCTCTCTTGCCCTGTTTGTCAAGGGAGGCGGCAGTGACTGTTCCCTGTGGTTGAGGACCACTGGGGAGCATCCTAGATAGAACAGAAACAGGTTTCATGTGGATGGCAGTACCTGGCTGACAGCTTGACTGGCCACAGCTGCTCTTCCAGGATTTCTGAGTTCAGATCCTCGTGAGGAATGTTGAAAGAGCCCAAGAGTAA
The DNA here is from genome assembly GCA_028555095.1 of Dicrostonyx torquatus. Lineage (NCBI taxonomy): Eukaryota > Metazoa > Chordata > Mammalia > Rodentia > Cricetidae > Dicrostonyx > Dicrostonyx torquatus. Next base: position 826,020 of record JAQHUG010000212.1, read on the forward strand.
GAGGTTGATAGCTTAACACACAGGGAAACTGAGTCAGATCCAGATGCTTTCCCGGAGGGTCTCTAGCCCACTCTGTTCCTGAGCCCCTCTTCAGACCCCTGGCTCCTAGGCCAGCCCCTCCTTCTGACTGTTGGAGAGTGTTTCTGCAGGCGGCCAGGGTCTTGCAGACAGCAGCGGAGCTCCTGGGATGGCAGCTTGCAAGCCCAGACCGTTCTCATTAAGGCCAGAGAGGACCCTGTGAAATCATAATACTAACAACATCATTTATTTCAGCAGCGTTGGGGCAAAACGGCTTTACAATGGTGTTTTATGTGCTACATGTGCACCATAAATATTTCCATAAAAACATGCATTAAAATATAAAAGTGGGCCCCAAAATATCAAAAGTCGGGAGGGAGAAAACCCACAGCAAAGCCCGTGTAACCACCGGCTTAGGGCTTAGTGAGCAGCTGCAGCGGGCTCCCTGTGGGTGGGGAGCCAGCAGCAGCACCCCTGCCCACCTTCCTGGCTGACGAGGGTGGTGAGCCCCTGCCGTGCTCAGACCTCTGCCTACATAATCGAGGGTCTGCAGAGGCCTATGTAGTGTATAAAGACATGGACCCCTGGCACTGGGGATACACGTAGCTTCTCTCCTTATCCCCAAAGCACCTACTGCATCCCAGCTGTGCCCAGCCGAGCCCCACTGTTGTGGTGTACCCGTAACTCTGAGTTCATGGATTGACCATCTGTGGCAGCCTGCCCTAAAGCCTCAAACCTTCAGATCAGACAGGATGGTTACAGATGGTGGTGTGTTAGCACCTGGCTACCTAGTCTGAGAGCAGCCTTACAATGGAGGTAGGAGCAGGGGTGTTGAGCATTTTGCTCAAGGCCACATACTCAGGAAGGGAGGTTGGCTTTGAAGCTGGCTGCCTAGCTCCCAAACCTCAAGGCCTCCACCCCCAAACTGCTATTATTACCAGAGGCTCAGAGGTCTCACAGCCAGATGTCAAGTCAGAAGCCTCCTGGCCTTTCCCTTCCAAGGTACCCAGAGTAGCTCCTCTCTAAACCCAAAGGCGGGCTTTGGAGTCTGACCCAAGAGATAGTGTCCATCCTTGGTCAATGCTGTCCTGGAACCAAAGACTCTGTTCTGAAACTTTGGGTCCCTGAAAACTCCTGTCTTCGTGCCTCTCATTGTCCCTATGAATACAACTGAATAAGAAGAATATCATCTGTGGCAGTCCAAGGCAGGGCTCTTTTTTTTTCTCTTAGTTTTTGAGACAAGATTTCTCTGTGTAGCTTTGAAGTCTGTCCTGGAACTCGCTCTGTAGACCAGGCTGGCCTCGAACTCACAGAGATCTGCTTGCCTCTGCTTCCCGAGTGATGCAACCCCAACTCCCAGCCCAAGGCAGGACTCTGCACACAGTCCTTAGCAGGCCCACAGACACCGGCCAACCCTTTCTCTCAGTCCGTGGCTTAGCCTTGACAATGGAGAGCTGAGGTCCCTTTCGCTAACTGAAGGCTGTTGTTTTATCTTTGGGGCACAGGACTGTGCATCGATCTACCGCTATTTCAGTCAGCAATTGTGACCCCACAATTACCAGCCTGCTTCTCTGGCAGCAGCCTAGCTGCTCAGGCTGTAGCCTGGCAGGAATTCTGTTCCTGCAGGCACCGGCTCTGTCACTGCCAGTAAAGGTAGCTTTAGCAAAATCTCCATTGTTCTATTTACAAATAAGACTTGAGAGTCACAGGCTGGGGTGAAGACCTGCTAGCTCAGAGAGGTTAGCAACTAGCTAACCTTCTTACCTTGCTGGCATCTCTCAAAAAGCCCACACTTCCACTCTGCCAAAACCCATGTCACCCAGTCTCTTCCAGACGCCCTCTGAGGCTCTATGATGGCTTTCTATCAACTAGTTGCTAACTCAGCCTCCTGACCCAACATTAATTTTTATTGAATTAACACAAATTCAGACTCGTGATTCACAGTGTGATTGAATAGCCCCCATCAGGAGACTAGGGGGGAACTGGGAGAGTGTGGGGTCAATGCTGCAAGAGCCCAGCACTGTGTCCTGAGGACATGGTGGGTCATGTTGGAGTGGTTACAGACACAGATGCCACCAGGCTATGTTGGATGGTGCCATGGCTTTTGGAGACCTAAAAACTCTTCCAAAAACCATTTTGGAACATGTCTATCTTTGAAGCCTCACAGTTGAGAGTTCAGGTCGCCCAGGCTTCGGGGTGCCCTCCTGTTGACTTCTCACCCTATGTATCTGATGTGGGTGCTGAACTCTAGGCTACATGGAGGACACTCAGGAGCCAGATCACCTCAGAGCAGGAGCCCCAACCTCTTCTACCTTGGTCCAGGTCTGGGGACTGAGCTACCACCCAGAAAGCCTCAGTGCCCAGCGCCCCCTGGTGGTGAGGAGCTTCTCATGCAGCCACCAGTTTCAACTTGGGTGCAGACCCACCCAATTCAGTCCCCCAGCCCTGTCCTTCTTCTGGAGCCCACCTTCCCTGGTGTCTTGCAAGTTCCAGGATGTGATAGTGGGGCTCATGGTGGAGGAGATGTGGTGCACCTAAAAACACAGAATGTAACAATCACCTTGAAATCCAGACTGAAAAGGAATAATATTTGGGTGTAAATATGTCTATGCAATAACTAAAAAATTGAGGATATACCAACAATTTAACAGCCAACCTACACCACATACATGAGAGAGGGAGGGAGGGAGAGAGAGAGATTTGGAATTTTTAAAAGATGTATTTATTTTGTTTTATGTGCATGATTGCTTTTGCCTGCATGTGTATGTGTGCACCATCTGGAGGTTGGAAGAGGGCATTGGAGCCCCTGGGATGGAGTTGCAGATGACTTGAGCTACCATGTGGGCACTGGGTACTGAACTAGGTCCTCTTGAACTTTCCACTGTAGTATGGTCCACAGCCCTGCCTGGCGTTTGGCAGTCGTAGTCCTCACTCTCCTTCTAGTCTCACCTGGACAGGAACAAAGGCTCTGAGACTCTTTGTATCGGCTTCCCTCAGAGGGGAGGTGTTCAAGGGGTGCAACCTACAGCTCCCTTCCTTTCCGTGGCTGAACACCGTGCCGAGCACAGGCCGCACTGGTTCATCCCTGCCAGATTCCTCTTCTCCACATTACACTCTCTGCTTGCTACAGCCTGGTGACTTCCTGTGTCATCTCCTGTGATCCTCTCCTACCCTGAAGTCCTGTCCCTTCCCCACACCCTGGGCTCTCTACTTGGTTTAACCGACCTATGTGGAAGCCATGCCTGTCCCCTGGAAGCTCATCCAGGGCCCAGATGATAGCATACTTTTGAGAGAACCTGCTGAGGTAGCCAATGGGAGATCAGCAAGATGATGTTGGTGGCAGAGTTGTGTCCTTTTGATGTTTCTCTCATTCACCGTTTACAGTATAGATCCACCTCTCTTCGTTCATGCTGAGGTTCTCAAGTCCCCAGCCAATGATGGGGATGTCTGGATCTGTTGACTCAGGGGTCCACTGTGTTCACCACTTCCTGGGGCTGGCTCTTCTCAGTCCTTTCTCTTCCAGAGGGTCCCTATGGTTACTGATGGGCACAGTAAGGTGTCATTAGGACCCAACGTAATGATGGTGATGACTTAGTCATGGGTGGGATGAGGGAGGAGGTACCTGGGTGGATGTTTGGGTTTGGCCTTCCATCTTTAGTGGCCTCCATCTTGAGCTTGACTGTGCCTTGATGGGCCTGCATGTCCTCACTTGGGGCTTGGGCCACAGTGTGTTTGCTTTGCAATTTTTGTCTTTGTTCTCTACCTGTGTCTGCTTACCGCAAAGTTTGCATGGCCTGTAAAGTCCCTCTCCACAGAGCCTTCTAAGATCTACTCCAAAACCAAGAGGAAACGTGTCCCTCCCTGCATCTCAAGGTCAGTTACTGCAGGGGACTGAGACACCCAGGGTTTTCCATCGGCAGGTCAGGCCCACGGTCAGGGCCATGAAGATGAAGGCGGCAAGATGACCCCAGAATGACCTTGTCCTTTTCCCAAGGGCACAGGGTTGAAGTTAAGGATCTTGGGATGGGCCGGCCAGACTGAATCACCTGGGCCTAGTATGACAACAGAGTCAAGACTGCAGGACCCAAGAGGGGAGGGTAGAACCCAGCTGGAGGAGGGCTGAAGCAGCTCTGTATCTGGGAAGGGTTGAGAGCCAGGAGAGAGCCCAGGCAGCATAAGGGCTCCTAGTTACCAGGGCTGGGTTCTATTTGAGGCTGGGCCTGTCTGTCCCTATGCTGGATGACAGCTACATGGAGCCCGAGGCTCTGGGTGTCACCCTGCTGTGTGGAGCAGTCCCAGGGTCACTCTAGATCTGCCCCATGCCTAGGAAAAGCAGGGAATCTCTAACCCGCCACGTGTACCTGCTGGTCCAGGAGTCCTTTGGGGGGTCTCAACTTTGGGCTAGTTGGGCTGGATGTTTCGGTCTAGGCAACCCTATGTGTGTGCAGTGATGGTCATGGATCAGCAGTGTGTGGGTCCCACCATGAGGTAGCACCATGCTGAGCTCCACTGAGGTCAGGCATGCTTGCTTTGTTCCATCTACACAGGATGAAGCCTCTCCATGGCTTTTCTCAGCAGAGACGTGGTGTGTCTCCAAATTCCTTCAAACTGTTGGGGAGAAGAGAGTGACATGAGGTCTGATGTTATAACAATGTATATTGCAGACACATTTCATGTAATTTGTTGGGGTGGTACGTGGCTCTACCGTGTTGTGAGTGGGAAACAGAAACCAGCTAGCTTCCCAAGCTTCGGTAACACCGCCTCGTGTGTCTTGCTTTGATTTGTTTCAGGAGCTAACTTCATTCTGATGTGCTCCCGTAGAAATCGTTTCACAGGGGCCCCATTTCTGCTGGGACCCCATGTAGATAAGGAGGTTCACTGAGCACTAGGAGTGTGGAGCCGTCTGGGGGCTAGGCCTGCGCTGCTGCCTCCGGGGCCAACCAGTGGGTTGCAAGAGTAAGGGCTAGATGTCCCTCATAGCCTTCCTGTCAGGTGTGTGGAACACGGCCTGCTGACGCCTCTGCTCCCATCTCAGAGAAGACAGATTCTGTCCAGGACATTCATGGCTGTCTCCCCTCAGTCCTTCTTGTGTGTGTGTGTGTGGGGGGGTCAGAGGAGCTCAGGTCTCTCACAGGGACGTGCTTGAATTTGGGGGTCAGAGGAGCCCAGGTCTCTCACAGGGACGTGCTTGGATTTGGGGGTCAGAGGAGCCCAGGTCTCTCACAGGGACGTGCTTGGACTTGGGGGATTCCTCTGTTAGGAAGAGTTTAGAGAAGTGGCTGGCTGACCCCACTATGAGGCAGCCCCTCCTTTTCAGGGTTGGGGGACAGACATACTGAGCATTGGGTACCTGGCATGGTGCCGATTACCGGAGCAGGAGCTGAGGCCACCACGGATCTGGTCAGTATGTGGGTTGGGCAAAGGATGGGGGTGTGGGAACAACCTGCTCCAGAGGGAGCATCTCTTCTTCCTGTGGCTTTGCATACAGGAGACTTGGTCTTAAGGGGACACTGGGGTGGGGGATGGTCACGCCCCTCCCTCCACCGGGAAGTTCATGCTTCGCTTTGCATTGGATCATTCTACTCTAAAATAGGGATTATGTAGCAGAAATTTCCTCACCTAACTCCATTGGAAGTGCGAGTCATGCCCACGGATGAGATCAGGAGGCCAGCCCCAGCTCAACTGGAGGATTCCAACACCATGGATGGGCCCGATCTGCCATGAACGGTTCACCGCCCCCCATATATGTGTGTGTATATGTTTGTGGGCATACATCAGCTGTATGTGAAGGTCAACAGACAGCCTGGGGGAATTGGTTCTCTTCGTCCACCATGTGGGGACGGAACACAATCTTGGTCGCAAACACCCACGTCCTAAGCCATCTCAAAGGTTCTGTGATGGGAGGAGAGCATGGAGGATGACTGTGGTTCCAAATTCAGCTAGAGATATCAATCTCTTTGGGGCTGTCTGCACTCCGGTCCAGACATCCTGCTGGCAACCACTTACTACAAGTTAGCCCAGGTGCACAGGTCCTTGGCCACACAGCGCTACACCCCCGGCCGCCTCCCCAGCTGTAAGCTGCATGCTTCTGGCAGCCTCTGCACACCCCGGCAGCAGCGATTCTCCACGCTGCATAAACCCCTCAGAGCTGCAGCTTCTCAGCTTGTTTTAGAGCAGCTGAGGCGTCGATGTTCTCGTGCTTTGAAACATTTAAGCAATGACAGTTTAGAGCCTCAGATCTTTACGGTTTGGAAGACTGAATCCTCTGCTCATGTTGCAGGCCAAATGGGCACATTAGAGTCCAGAAAAACCCCATTGTGTTAAAACAGCAGAGAATGTCTCAGGAAGACGGTACCCAAATCACTCCAAGATGTTTGGGGCTTCGGGTCTGCTGCTCTCTATGGAAACATGTTGGTGTTCTCGGGCATGGAGTCAAAATACACAGAAAAGGGCTATTTTTAGATGAGCGTATTTGCAGTGAAGCCGCCTGCTCCCGGAGCTTGCGGAGGGCATGGGGATGCTGTGCCCTGCTGGACACAGACATGGGCGCGCTCCCTCGCTGATCCTTAAGTGACATTTTGATGCCTCCTAGATGTTAGGAGGACCACACAACTGGCCTAGTTCTACAATGGCATGATGGATGCTTGAGGGTAGGTGGAGAGGCTGTGCCGGCAGCCATGTCCTGTATGGAGCATCCCAAACAGCCAGGACACACCAGGTGGGGATTGAGGGTCTGTGCACACCACCCCAGGGCCCTGCTCCGTAAAGATGTGCGGCACTTAAAAGCAGCCAGGTCTGGCTCACCTTCTCCTCCATTCTCTTTCAACGCTTGGGTTGGCTTCCTTAGCGGCTCATGCTGTCGGCCACTTGCTTCCCGCTTGAGGCTGGGTCCTAGTGATCAAGCAGAGATGTCCAGGTGGATGCAGATGTGGGCACTGCCTGGTCCATGCCCACTATGGTGCACAGTGGGGCCTCTCTGGTGAAGAGCTGTGGGAGGGGGAGGGAAAACTCTGCTGGGTCTTTGTGAAAAAGACCCCCATAAACAGGACAAACGGAATGAAAGCCACGGTGAGTGTGAATACCAACCCCCGAGCTGCCTTCTTGGAAACACCGCGGCTTTAATTTCTATGGTGATTAATTTAAGCACTGCTACAAGCACCGGAGGCTGGCTCAAGGTTGCACTGCTGGGCAGAGTTGGGCAGTGTTGCTGCCACTGGGTATTAGGAGCACAGCCTGGGGTAGAGGCGTCCTGTTCCACCTCTGCCCTCCGAGTTGCCACCTGCTCCCCCTCACCCGGTATCGAGGAGGATTCCAGAGAATCACACTTCCGTCAGCTGCTCAGCCACCTGTAACAGATGTCTGGTTTTCAAACTGGAAGCCCCACAATGCCCTGGACTCCTTGTCAGGTCTCCCGCTCAGAGCTTCTGGGTCACCTCTCTTCCGGCGAGACTCAGGAAAGGCATTTCCAGGGAGGAGCCTGACACTCTTCAGAGCTGGGGTACAGTGTACATCCCATCACGATGGTGTGGACAGCCCTGAAAGGGGCCAGGGAGGGTCCTTGCTTTGTAAGTATTCTGTTGCAGTCTAGATTAAAGCCACAGTGCAATTCTGGGTGGAAGCCTTCTTCCCAACCTGAGTCGTGTCCAGTCGTGGGAAGAAATGTCTGTGTATACGGGGTCTATCCTGGCTGTGGGGATGAGGAAGGGACAAGTTTCATGTCAGTAAAGAGAGCATGGAGATGTCCAGTGGTGAGGGTTAAGGAGATGCTTAATATTTTAAGGTCCATATGTTAGTGGTTTTGGTTTTTTTT
>JAQHUG010000212.1:834032-844466 GCA_028555095.1 Dicrostonyx torquatus
TGGGATTAAAGGCGTGCGCCACCACCGCCCGGCCATATGTTAGTGTTTTGTAGAGGCCACCACCAAACACCACCCAGAGGGTTCATACTCGAGAAATTGCTACTCATGGCCCTGAAGGCTGGGATACATTAGATGCCACTCTAGGCTCTCCCACAAGGAGCCAGCCTCCTTGGCGTGTAAGCGTAGTCTTCCAGAACTTCACACGGTCATCTTCCCGTGTGCTGGTGTCCCACCTCTCTCAGCTCATTTTCCACACCATCCCTTCTCTAGAGACCCTTCCCAAGATTCCAGGGGTGAGGGCTTTGCCACGCTCTGTCAGAGGAAAGAGTCAGCTGCACCAATGGGGCACGTAATTGACATATAGTCAGGCTGAAGTTACCTGCTGTCTCTGTACCTAACAGTCAAACCTAGGTAATCCCGCACGTTTCTTGGATGAATCGTGCCACCTCTCTCCCAGAGCCTGGGTCAGAGTCCTTTCCTTCTCAGTGGGTAAGGCCTCAAGGAGGGACGGCTTGCACGGAAAGTCTGTAGTTTCTGTGGGGTCATTAGAGCCATATTCGCATGATAGCTCAGTGAGGGAGGAGAGCCCTCTGTCTGGAAAGAGCTGTGGGGCTTGCCTTTGCTACATGCCCGTGTGTGTACACTCTTGCTCATGTATGTCTTGGCATGTATGTCTGCACACTCAGGGGTTGCAGAGTTTCTGGGGGCACACCCTAAGGGGATATGACCCCGACACATTTGGAGTGGGTGATGAAGGAACCAGGTCCCGTGGGCTTCTGGCTATTTCTTAAGCAAAACACAGGGATCCGGATACAAAGGCAGTGAGAGGAAAAGGTGGGGAGCCACAAGGAGGACACGGTCATTGTGAGGCTTTTTATCTCCAGTGCCCTCCTGAGCCCCGAGCCTATAATACACAGGGGACCCTTAGGATACAGGACTGCGATGGGCAGGTAGACAAAGATGAGTGGGCCTGGGACCCCGGTGGCCATACCACAGTGGATGTGTGTGGAACCTTTGCAGGGGGGTTATCACCCCCACTGGGCCCAGCCAGAAAGTTGGGAAGTGTCAGCACCAGGCACAGTTTTCAGCTGAAAATCTCGGATTTATTGACTTTCTTCCAGAAGCCAGTGTGTCTGTTATTTATTCTACTTTGATCTAGAGAGATGTTTGTTTACTGCCTTATTGGGCTGTAAATTCCCCATAAGCAGGCGTGATATTTTTATGGCGCCCAGTAAGGGTCCTCCGGCGAGTACATGGAGAGCACCAAAGGCTTTGCTACTACGCCATCTGCCATCCGTGTCTTCCCTTGCACACAGGAGTCTCCTCTCCCGGTCTCGCTGCCCATCATCTAGACACACCAGCTTCAGATGTGTCTCTGCAGAACATCTGTGGGGGCTGCGCTGCCCCCATGGAGCCCTGTGGTCTGGGCCACCTCTGTGCCGTCTTGGGAAGGGTTGTCAGGAGCCTGGCTTTGGCTCCTGGGCAGCTCCGACGCAAGGACTTTGTGTGGACACTCAGTCTTAGTGTGGACTTGGGATGGGACCATCTCTGGGATCCTTGCAGGTGTGGAGTGGGACACGTGCCACCTAGATGGTCTCTGGCTTCCAGCTCACAAGGGTATTCTTTATCCTCAGTGGGGTTTAACTGGGAGCATAGAGACCAGCTGAGCAGCAGGCAGACCCCAGCTGCGGTGGTGTCAGACATAGCTGCTGATTTAGTATAGAGCAATGAACAGAGACCAGCACCCCAGACAGGGACACAAAAGCGATCGTCAAAGTGCAGTGATACACTTAGTCGACCACATTCCTGTGGGTCTTCTGTGTCTTCAGCTTCAGGTGTGCTTCTGCTATGCTTGGGGAAACTGAGGCACAGGTTCGGCATCTAACTTGACTGCCAAGAATCAAGGAACATGGTCTCCAGCCTTGGCTCATCTGCTCCTGAGTCCTCATGACCACCACTTAAAGCCAATGGGGACATTGGTCTGTAGCCACTGTACCTACCCACAGGGTCACCTCTGGTTGAGGGCAGAAAGAGAAACAAGATGCTCAGGTGGTGGGCGTGAGCAGTGGCATTGAGGGTGCTGGTAACAGAGGCCAAGGAGGAACTCAGGTGGTAGGCAGCGTCCTTAGGAAGAGATCTGACCTTGAAAGGAAGACCTCGCAAAGGGGAGAAGCAGGGGACGCTGCTTCCCCAGTGCCTGGGCAAACACTGATGCAGAAGGGTGGTGTGTCTGGGAAAACTGAGAGTTCTGGTTAGGACAACTAGTTGCCAGTACTGAGAGGGGTGACACGGCTGGCTAAGTTGAAGGCAGCTTGGGTGTCTGCCCCAAAGGGCACAGCAAGAACTGGACGGGGAGGATGCTGATCATCAGCACCAGCTCCTGAGTTACGAGGACAAGAGGACTGAACAAAGGCGGCAAAAGGGTGCAATGGGTGCCCAGGGAAGGCAGAACCTTCTCCCCATTTCCTGCTTACTTCATGCAGTTCTCAGAAACGTCACATGTATCATGGAGTCCCAGGACCCTGTTACACATAGGGAACTTCCCCTCTTATCTCTAGGCCTCTGATCTCCCTCAGACTCCTCAAGTGTGGGCACGGTCTCCAAAGTCACGGTGTGAAATCAGTGAGCATCAGGACAGAGAAAGTGGCAGCAGATTCTGTAGCAAATGAGGTGGGGGTATGAACTGGGCAGGGCTTGATCTCAGTGAGGAACCCCTCTGCGTGTTGGAGGTTGGGTTCCGCATTTGGCCTTCTGCAGGAGGTTAAGCCACGCTGGGCCCTGGAGGACTTCCCCTTCGGCTTTTATGCTTGAAGATTTTCAGGTAGAAAATAAGGATAAACCTAATACTGGGTCATGAAAAACATTTATAGCTTGGGCAACCCATCTGTGTCTGTGATCTCCTGGACCCGAGCCGGGAGGGCACACTCTCATTACCCACGGGCTCGCATCGGCCGGGCTAGGCCCCGACCTGTCATCAGCTTTCAGGAAACTGGACCCAAAGAATAAGTATCAGGTGACCTGCTAATGTCGGAAGAAACGCGAGGAACATGCCCAGGGTCTCCGTTTTATTGCTGCGCTTGAAGTCAGAATTGGCGATTGTAACCTAACGCCAGCCTCCGCAACGTGTTTTCAGTATTGTTGGGGTAATTGAAAGTCCAGGCCAGCCTGGCTATTAGGACTCTGAGCAGCTGCAGCCCTTGCTGGCCCCTGGCAGGAGGAGCCCTCAGGATCCTGCCTGGTCCCACAGCTACCATGGCGCTCAAAATCAGGGCCTCTCACAATCCTCTGTCACCACCATGGCTCTATTGGACAGACACGATCGGCTGGGCACTAAACTGGACCTCCTGTGTGGACTTGGACTGGGGTCTGCTTTCTTCTCGGATCAGGAAACGCAAGTTGGATTTCGATGCCCAGACTTTTGATGCCCAGGGGACTTTCTTGGCTCCTGTTATGGATGGGACTGTGTCCCTAAAAATTCTTAACCCTAACCCAAAAATATCTTAAAGGGAGACTTCATTTGAAAATAAAAAGCTGTCGCAAGTGATCGAGCTAAGATGCAGTCATTACTGTGGGCCCTTGTCCAACATGGCTGATGTCCTCTGATAAAGTAGAGATTTAGACACCGGAAGAGGCACACAGGGACATGTGGCTCAGCGGCTATATGGCCAGCAAACCTCTGGGAGCTGAGACAGGCCTGGAGTATATGTCCCCTTGCAGTGTAGAAAGGGGTCAGCCCAGCCCCCAGAGCTGGGAGGAGGGAAAATGTCCCATTCCAGCTGCTGGTGTATGCCCGTAGCACACTCCCAGAAGCCCTTGGTGCTGGCCACTGTGATCACACTTCAGATCTTCTGGAAAAGTCAGATTCATCCTTGCACTCTGGAAAACAGTTGAGTTGTACTCAGGGCACTGGGAGGAGTGTCCTAATTTAGTGGGATTGGGAATGGCCATGATGGTGGGACAGATGCTCTGGTCCACATGACAACCAGACTCACCATCCGTAGCCTCCTCCTTGAGGCTGAGCAGGCAGTCACCCCCAAGAGCCAGACAGAAGCTGCCGCACCTGGCGGAGGGGTGAGACTCCCCCTTCTTAGTGGTGTAGAAAGAGCCAAGTCCTGGACATATGGAGTGGACATCTTTGCCCTCAGGACCTACTGCATCTACCTCTGGCTATTCTGGCTTCAGGGCCAATGGTGGCCATGCAGAGAAGCCCCAACCTGACTGTGGGCTGAGCTTGTGAAGGAACTCGTGCTGTGGGCTCGTTGAGTGGTCACGGCAGGAGTTCAGCTTCTTCCAGTTGGAAAACAGTGGTGAGGACATTTGTAATGGATCCACCCTAACAGACATCTGTGGAGGAGAGGAAGCAGGGGGAAAGGGTGGTGCAGAGATGGAGAAACTCAGCCTTCGCCATGTCCAGTTCTACGTAAGCACATAGAGGAACCAGAAATCCCTCCCGCAAGACTCCTGTGGTACTCAGGATCAAGGTGAAATTCATCTTGCAGGGTCCTTCGAGCCTGAGTGACACAGGGACAGTAAGGATTGGTGTCCAAAGGATCCTGGCAATGAGAGCTCCTAGGCCATCCCTAAAGTCCTAGAAGCTCCCATGACATGAAAGTTTTGTATTGTATCAAAGAAGAATCCATTGGCAGATGGGCAGGGACACCAAGTAGGCCTATATAATGGTATATTATTTGTGTTTTAGTAAATGAAGCTTGCCTCAAGGTCAGTGCAAAGCAACCACACCGGTTAGCCATATAGGCCAGCCAGGGGTTGCACACACCTTAATTCTAGCACCAGAGAGGAATATATGACAGGAGGAGACAGCCCTCACTCTCAGTCCCATCTGAGAATTTGTGGAGGCAGGATCGCCCATTTTCAGTCTGAGGTAGAGGTAAGAGCCAGTGGCCGGCTGCTTTGCTTTTCTGAGTTCAGGTTGAACCCCAATATCTGTCTCTGGGTTTTTATTCATCGTGCTACAGGCCTAGGTGAACTCAACCAGATGACTCAACAGGAAACAGGCCAGAGGCCAGCTAGAGTCAGTCTGCCCCAAATGGACCTGGGCAGCATTCGGCTCAGCAAGGTCAGCACTGGGAGCTACTGCCCAAGGAGGATCCTGCCCTGTCCCCTTTGACAGTCCTCACTGGACTGTGTCACTCTGGGGCTTAAGAGGGGGACGAGCAGGCCCTTACTGACCCACCCTGACTCTGAATGGCTGAATTGTTCCAGACCTGGCCAGGGCTAAGTGGAGATTGACTTGTCACAGATGTGTGTTGTTTTCTGTGCTATTTCTTGGTCTCAGATCCCAGTCCCTAAGGATCTGTATAGAAGGTCTAATTTGGTGCAAGCGATGGGTGCAGGGGTGCACCCAGCCCTTCCAGACCTGAGCAAAAGCAGGAGACATGGTGCTGGCTTGTGCAGGAAGGAAGTGAGAGGGGTGCATGGGAAGGAGAGCCTAGCTTCCACCTGTTCTCTCTGAGCTTCATGCTGTTCCTCCCATGGCTCTGACACCTTTCTGGTGCTGGCACCTCCCTGGCTCTGGCACCTCCCTGGTGTTGGTATCTCCCTGGCTCTGGCACCTCCCTGGTGTTGGTATCTCCCTGGCTCTGGCACCTCCCAGGCTCTGGCATCTCCCTGGTGTTGATATCTCCCTGGCTCTGGTATCTCCCTGGGGTTGTGTCTCTCTGGCTCTGTCATTTCCCTTGCTCTGGTATCTCCCTGGTGTTGGTATCTCCTTGACTCTGGCACCTCCCTGGCTCTGGCATCTCTCTGGTATTGATATTTCCCTGGGCTGGTATCTCCCTGGTGTTGGTGTCTCTCTGGCTCTGGCACCTCCCTGATTCTGGCACCTCCCTGGCTTTGGCACCTCCTTGGCTCTGGCATCTCTCTGGCTCTGGCATCTCGCTGGTGTTGATATTTCCCTGGGCTGGTATCTCCCTAGTATTGGTGTCTCTCTGTCTCCGGCACCTCCTTGGCTCTGGTATCTCTCTGGTGCTGGTATCTCCTTGACTCTGGCACCTTCCTGGCTTTGGCACCTCCTTGACTCTGGTATCTCTCTGGTGTTGGTATCTCCCTGGCTCTGACACCTCCTGGTTCTGCATCTTCTTGGTGTTGATACCGTACCTCTCTGACTTCAGCTTCTCCCTGGTGCTGGAAAACTGCTTAGATTTATCCCAGGAAATGTGCTGCATGGGAGGGATTGACCCGGATGCCATGTTTTCACAATTGGCCATTCTTTACACACCTGGGTTGCTGAATTCCAGAAATGACCAAGAGGCTAGGAGGAAGCAGGGTCTTATGGGGTGACCATTGGGTTGGAAAGGAGAGGTGGAGAGGGGAGGGAGGAGAAGGAAAGCCGCAGGCCCAGGTGACCTGCAGACCCTTCCACCTGGGCCTCTGTAGAAAAAAATCCCCTGTGCGGTGCAGTCCGCAGAGCTAGCTCCTCCAGTGAATCAGGCCTTTATGAGCAGCGCAGCTCCAGTCTTGGAGATTCATGGCCCTGCACCCTGGGTTCTGGGCTATGAATAGCGGCCCTCAACCATTTCCATCTCATTCAATTTATCACTGTCTCCGGCTTTCAACACCAGTGCTGCTGGCCTTTTTGGGACATGGGTCTGCCCAGAAACACCGCTCCAGTGAGAGGTACACCAAGGAGACAGAGAACACTGGGTGCTGGCCCTCCTCTGGGGAGGCTGGCCCAGTGTGACCTCTTCCAAGTGACCCCACAGAGGAATACCTTGGAGGCAAGCAACAGCTTTGGTTTCTCTGTCCTGAGCTCAGGACACAGAACTTGGGTAGATTCCTGGGCTGTGATGCAAAGACTTCCCTTCCCCCAGCCATGAGGAATTCCAGGAGAGTGATGTGATGGTCCCCTAGGCCCCTCCTGGTCACATTAACTGTGGTTTTTGAAGGAGGGCCATTGTGGGTTTGGGTGGTTGTGCAGGCTCTGGCTTTAGGCAGGCCAGACCCTATCACCTGTCATTGGTAGGTGTGTGAAGAGTGAAAGTCCCTATTTGTTCCGTGACATCTGGCTGGAGCCATGACCATTGGGACCTTGAGGGCAGTCTAAAGATCCCAAGAAAGAGACTGTGAGCTCAGGAAGGCTGCTGCCTTCCCCACAGTCCGTGGGGTGGGTTATGTGCCTCAGTTGGCACCTGACATGGATGCTGGAAATGACCTTGAGTCTCTGAATTTTCATTCTGCTATCGCTGCCCATCTCCTGAGCCTTGCAGCACCTTTGTGTGCTTTGCACAAACATAACGTGTATATGCACACAGAAATACACCTGCACGTGTGAACAAACATGTATGACACAAATCACATGTTCTCAGAAAATCACCCTCATGCTGGTATACATATGCACCTATGGTGCTCACACACACACACACACACACATGGGTGTTAAACACCAGGAGATTCACGAAAGCGAGTGACCATGAGGCTGCCTGAGGATCCTCACAGATACCCCAAGTTTTGTCCATCCTGATCCCAGTCATACTCCCCACTTCTGGGTCCTACTGCCAGTCCTGCCCAGAGCTGGGCATCATCCACCCTGTGATGAAGACTACAGGTATCATCAACAGGTGTCAGGAGCACATACCCACCATAGTGCCAGCTTTTCTCATGGCATTGCTCCCAGTTCCCCATGGGTGGGACCAGAGGCTTCTCAAGGACCTTTTGGTGCTAAGGTCCAGGCTCAGACAGAAGTAGGACTGATGGCCTGTGTCTAAGGGAACCTCCCTGAGGAGGGGTGGGGATAGCCTCATGTTGGCTGAGTTAACGAGCCTGGGGTGTCCACTCTGTGCTTCGGTATCCAACGGGGGCATTGAGCTCTTCAGCCCTGAAGGAGGAGCCAACCTGTTGCAGTCCTAAGGGTTCTCAGAGGGAACCGGAGGAAACACTTGAACTGCCCCAGGCTGCCTATGCAGGACAAGGTCGCTGTAGCAGCCCTGCAGGCCAGTATCAGGTCATACAGAGTCCTAGCTTCTGACAGATATGGAGGCTGAGAGCAAAGACAAAGCCCTTAAGTGGGAACCGAGTGGGCTTTGTCCCTGTGCATCTAACAGGGTCCCCAGGCTTTTGCCCTTGTAGTGACTTCTCAGGCTGCTCCACCCTCCATTGTCCCGAGCCAGCTTCCCCACTGGGGGCTGTGCTCTTTGAGGGGACCATATGACCGTATGTCACAGTGCATGGAGGTCTAGGTGGGCAAGTCTCCCCCATTCATGCCAAGGAACACAGTGGCCTGGCTGACCCAGACACTCTCTCACCTCTGCTCCATGAGAAAGAAATCTTTGGGCCCCATTCACAGACAGGGAGCCCAAACCCTGGCAGGCCCTGTGTGTAGCCCTCTTCCCAATGACACATTCTTTAATCAGTCCCAAGCCAACCACAAAGTCTCACTGGAGATTAATCTGTCTCGAGTGCCGCCAATCCCGGAGCCTCTCTGGACTCAGGCCGCCATGGCCCTTGCTCTCCTAGGCCCCTCCACCTTGGCAGGGTGCCAGCCCCACAAGCCCCTGATTTATTGTCTTTGAAACAACCTGCAGATGTAGACTTGTCTGCTGGCTGTTGCCAATTAAGGTGCTCCTGGGCACCAGCCCTCCTGGCCAGCACTGGTTTCTCTCACTGCTTTGTGGGCTCGCTGCACCCAGGTTTGTTATTGGATGCACCCTAAGCAATGTGTCAGCCTTGGGTAGCCTCAGGACATGTTGTCTTTGGAAACTCAGTCCCCAGAGGAAAAGGTTTTGCTTTCTGCATTGACCTTTCCTCACCAGCGGCAAAGGATGGGTCTGGAGTCCTCTTCCACTAGAGCCAGGACCTGATTTGGTTACTCAATCCCAGTCTCTGGCAGTGAAGTGTCACTGGCATGGTGGGTGACTATAACACCTCTGCATGAGATTCAGCACACTCTGGGGCTTGTGGAGGCCGGGTCTCACCCAACCCTTGTCCTCTGCAGATGGGGTCAGACAGGTGAAAGCCACTGATTGCTTGGGCAGTCTAATTCCCACAGATTCTGAGGACATCTGAACTTTGGCTGGAAAATGAGAGCAACCCACCTACAAGGCAAGTAAGTACCTTATTTAAAAAGAGACACACGTTTCATGCTAGCATCCATATCAGGAGTCCCACTCCTTGCCAGCCCTGTGCCTTTGTTGGTGGACAATTGTGGAGAAGGCAGGGCGTGTGGAAGAGACCCCCACTCCCAGGTCAGGTGGGATCCACCTCGAAGCATGTCTATGCCAACTGTACCCCCTTCTTCAGATGGAGGGCACCTCTTGCTTACTGCGCTGCACTCAGGGCTCATCCCTCTGCTCCCCAGAATTGCGGTGTCCGGCAGGACTTCTGCTCCAAGGCAGGAAATGGCATTTGCCTTTGTCCCTCTGCAGCTCCCTCCAATGCTCCATGCTCCATGCCCTGGGGAGGTGACTCAGGCTGCTAGTGTGCTTCCCTCTGTCCAGGCCCAGGGCAGCCCTCTGCCCGGGGTGGAGCCTGGGCACGAAGGTCAGATGTGAACAGTCAGGACAGGCCCCTAGGTACTGGCCCAGAGTATCCAGGTACTCAGTGAGTGTGACGGAGACACGGATGGTGACCTGAATAGGTCCTGATGGTCTCTGCAGCTTCTACACATGGGTAGTGGGAACACGAGTGCATGAAAGTGGGAGTCTGTATGCATGTGCACATGGATGTGTAGAATGTGTGTGAGAGAACATGTGTACACGTGTGTGAGGGCATGTAAGCATGAGTGTGTGAGTGGAGCGTGTATGTGTGTGTTTATGAGAGAGCGTGCATGTATGTGAATATGTATGTGTTGATGTTTATGTGTAAGCATGTTTGTGGGGCATGCATGTGAGTACAGAAGTGTGTATGTATGTATCATGTGAGCATGTGTGTCAGGGCACGTATGTGCACATGTGTGAGTGAGAGAGAAAGAAAGAACAGGCGTGCTTGTTAACGTGTGCGTTTCTATAAGTGTGAATGTATGTGTAGGTGAGTGTTGTGTGAAGATGTATATTTTATATGAGTGTGTGTATGGAAGTGTATCGTGTTGTGTGAGTATGTTTGCATATATGTATGAGAGTGGGTATGACCGTATGTGGGAGGGTGTGTGTATGCTGGAGGGTGAGTGCATATGTGAGTGTGTATGAAGGATGTGTGTGTGTGTGAGGATGAGCGTATACATATATATGAGTGTGTGTATATTTGATGAGTGTGTGTGCATATTTGAGGAGTGTGTGTGCATATTTGATGAGTGTGTGTGTGAGTTTCTGTGAGGGTGAGGGTGTGTGTATATGTGAGATTGTATGTATATTTGATGAATGTATGTGCATATTTGATGAATGTGTGCGCATATTTGATGAATGTGTGTGTATATTTGATGAATGTGTGTGCATATTTGAGGAGTATGTGTGTATATTTGATAAGTGTGTGTGTATATTTGAT
>JAQHUG010000212.1:844641-855249 GCA_028555095.1 Dicrostonyx torquatus
TGTGTGTATATTTGAGGAGTGTGTGTATATTTGATGAGTGTGTGTGCATATTTGATGAGTGTGTGTGCACATTTGATGAGTGTGTGTGTATGAGTTTCTTTGAGGGTGAGGGTGTGTGTGTATGTGAGATTGTGTGTATATTTGATGAGTGTGTGTGAGCATGCATGCGTGTGTGTGCGTGCCAGTTTTCAGTTCTTTTCTTTCTTGGCATGTAAACAACAGAGATTTGTGGCCCACGTTTGTAGAGTCTGGGTTCATGAGTAGGCACAGCAGCTCAGTAAGGGCTGTCTACTCACTGTGCCCGTGTGACGGAGGAGATTGCGTCTGGTTTCTGAGGTTAAATTAGTGCATGATTGCACTGAGTACAACCTGTGGTGTGGGTGCATGTGAGTATCTGCATGTTTGTCCACACATCATCATGCATGTTAGGGCACATGTTCAGACACATATGTGTCTGTGTGTTGATAGGTTCTCGTTTGAAAGAATTACACATGTGTTGACCAACAGAGGGTGTTACTGTGTGTCAGTATGCATGTGCATTAGTGTGGGCCCACAGTACCAAGTGTGGGTTATCGCAGGGGGTCACTGTGCATATGTGTTAGTGTGGGTACCAGTCAGTGCGTGTCTGTGTGTATTCATATGCTGGTATATGGCTTCTCCCATGAGGACCTTCCCCATGCAGACTGGCCCTGGAGCCTCACAAGTGTACTTTGGCCAGGACAGAGAAGCCATGGCTTATGTCAAAGAATTTTCAGCAGAAGTCTTCCCCAGCAGATGCCCGAAATCTGATAACCTGTCTCCACCAAAAACTTAACAGCCATGTTAAAGGCTCTTAAATTTTTCCCTAGAGATTCAATAAGTATTTTGTTATGAAAATGTTGCTATGTAGATCCGTAAAGCTTTGAAGGAGACTGGCCTTGCAGCCAGGCCTTTAGCGTCTACGGACAATGAGTCAAAGGTTGCCTGGAGTGTGGTGGAACTTGAGGGGTGTGGGCCTCAGACTGGGAATGATCCAGCCCTGGTGGCCACCTTCTACTGGACCCTCATCCCACAGGGCTGTTATCCTAATGTGGAGCAAGGCCCCAGGGAGAGCTACTCGCTCTCAGCACATTATCCCAGAGGCAGGAAGTCTGTACCAAGTGGGGGTTTCTATCTGCAGGGTGTGAGCACCCATCTTGCCAGGTGCCAAGACCTCACTCACCTAGGTAAGGAGCCACATTCTCAAGTTGGCCAGGGGCCTCTTCAGGTCTACCCACCAGAACAGTACAGTCTCCATGTTGCTGCTCCTGGCCCGTGTGTCCTGGCTGTGTGTGCCTTCAGATCAGCAAGCCACCTGCTTCTCCAGCCTGCTCCTGGCAGAAGAGCCCGATGTTCCCGCACACGCCATCCCTTCCTGCCCCAGGGTGCTCATGAAGGAGACAAGGGAGTGCAGGAGTAGGGAGAGGGTCAGGGGGAGGTGCTGACTGGCTCTGGGCGGCTGTTAAGCGGAAACTGGACTTCTGTGGAGGAATCATATGAGGCAGAAAGGACAGGGAAGCTCAGTAGCTAGTACTTCTCAGCTGCAAGTCTGTGAGAATCCATGTTGTCCTTCCTGGCCGTCTGCTCTGACAGGGCTCACCAGGGTCACTGAGCCTTCTGTGGCCAGCTCTCTGATGATAAAATGATCCTCAGGCCGTGCTATTAGATTTTTAAAATACTGAATCCAATTAAAATTGGATCACTCACACATTCAAGCAAAGTGCCCCCACCAATAGTAATGTCACATTAAATAAGAGCAAACCACACCCCTAACACCCAAATTAGCTGAAACGTCTGCTATGTTCCTAGCACCCCGTTGCAACATGTTTCATCTCATTTAAAAATGGAGCTCATTCGTATAAATTTCCTGAAGAGTCCCTGCTCTGTGTAAGCAAGGGAAATCCCCACTGGTTCCGGGTATAGACGGAGGTGTTCGTCTCCTCTGCCACTGTACATCATGAGGGAAGTTGCTGGAGTCAGCACGGCTTGGCTCCCTCAGCACTGGGACTTAAGCTGACCCTGGGATAGAACACAGCAGACTGCCCCTTTATCCTGGCCCTCCATGGGGAAACCAGCCACGGATGCTGGAAGGTCAGGCCCACTGCCTTCTGGGCCAGGGTTTATCACCGTGCCTTGCCACACCTGACATCTGCACGGCTGAGATGGGCTCTGGGTGCCGTCTGCCGTGGCTTCTGTTACTGATGGAGCCTTGGGCATCGCGGTTTAATGGATTAGTTAAAGTGATGTGAAAAACGGACCTCTGATTTACGACCTGCAGTTTTTTTGCTGACTGCGGCATGTTTTTTTCCAAGGCCTAGTTTTAAAATTGCGGGTACATAAGGCGAGGTTGTTCCTCTGGCTGCCCTCGGGGCTCATCCGTGGCCCCTTTGCCCAGGGCCCCTCCAGACCTTTAAACAGGAAGTTTAATTTTATAGAATTAAAAAAGAGAAAACGGTACTTAATTATCGGGCTGTGAAACAGCGTTGCCCTTTCTTAATTTTAGTAGCTAATAAAATGTCGAGCCTGGAGTTAACTACTTCTGGCCCAAACGCCCTACAGCTTGGGCTATTTGAATAGGGATATTTTACGAACTGTTAGATATTGCACTATGGTTTTTAAACTCTGCTATGACATATTTCTCTCAAGACTTATTAGGATTTTTTATTTAAAACAATATATTAAACAGGGGAGAAAAAGTAATCTTAGGTAAAATCTAAATATTAGCAAAACATAGCACGGATCTAAAACCTCACTCATTTGAAAGTTCTCCCTTCTCCACCCTCACCCCTCCCCACCCACCTTCACCATAAAAAAACAAGGCCCAGGGAGCAACGGTGCACAGCTGCATCATTAATTCAACATGTCTTCCAACCTGACTTCAATCAGGGACCGATCTCAAGGCCAGTTGCCACTTAAGTGACTTTATGGAAACAGAACAGCGAGCCCTGATGCGTGGAGAGCCCTGGTCCCCTTCCCACTTTTCAGCAGGGTCTGAGGATGATCACCTAGGCCTGCGCCTGGAGGTGGCCAGAGGTCAGGGACCTCGGTTCCATCCATGCCCCGCTTTACCGTGGTATGCTACCCAGTTCACTGGAGGGACTGTTGCTTCCTCTGCTCCTCACGATGGTCCCTGGCTGCAGAGGACCTACTGTGTGCCAACACAGGGCATTCTAGCTTGGTGGAACCCATCCTTAGATGAAGCAGAGGGAGGGTGTGGTACTCAGAATCTCCCTATCTGGGGGGTAGGAAGGAGGATGGAGTAGGTGTCAAGGCTGTTGCTCCTGGGCAGCGCTCACATGACACATATTCAAAGATGGATGTTGAAGGCTCCCAGGAGGCGCAGTTGTTCATGGTGGATCCCATGCTGTGTGAGGTGATGACTCTGCACTGGCTCTGGTGCCCTGGGAGGATGCAGAGGGAGGCTTGGGGCACAGTCTGGCTCTGGAAGAGCTTCATGGGGTAGGAGCCCTGTGAGAAGCACAACTAGGGACCCCAGGGATAAGAGGGGAGCCCAGGGCCTTCTGCCTATGCCTTTTGCTCATCCAGAAGGTTTCTTTTAGTGCCAGCCTTCCTCAAGGTTGGAGATGGCAGAGGGGACTGGTTAGGGCCTCTCATAGCATGGGCACCAGGCAGGCAAAGCATTTATGATTAAGTATGGTAAAGCCAGAGGACGGAGGAGTCCTGGCCGTGTCTCCACTGACCATGAGGCATTCCTAATGAGACCTTAAGACTCAGCCCAGGCTGCCATGGTCTAGCCATGGGAGGCAAGCATGAAGACTGGGAGGAACAGGAGCAGGAACAGGAGCAGGGACAGGAGCAGGGACAGGAGTAGTTGCGCAGGTGCCCGGTAAGAGGGTAACGGGGGTTAGGAGGGGAGATGTGCCAGGGTCTTTGTGGTCTTTGACAGCTATAGGCACAGTCATACTCCAGGACCAGACAACTGCTCCTAAAGATGTTGTGAATGCCTTCCTGTCACCAGGTTCTCATGAGACAGTCACTCCTATTTGCACATAGTGCCCTGGGTAGCATCTACTGCTTTCCATGGTCCCTGGGTACCGGACAGCCCTGGGCCAGCTCAGCTCCTCAACCCTGGGCAAGAGAAGAGGAAGTCATCCTTGTCAATTACGGCGATCCCGCTCCCGAGAAGCCTCCTCACCAGCTGTGTGCCTACCTGTTGGCCGTGTGCATTAGCTAATTTGTGGGCATTTGAGGCTTTGAGTAAATATCAGTAATGGAAGCCCAGCACCAGGCCCCTAGCGTCCATGTCCAGGTTTTATTGCCTCACAACCCCCACACTAAGGGTCAGCCTGTGATGTTCCCATACTGCAGGCTTGATACACACCAACAAGGCCGTCTTTGTGCAGACCAGAAGGGAATGGTAGCTCTGAACTGGCACTGTACTGTCTCCCATCTGGAAGGTGTCCATGGCTACAAAGAGGGCCACGCCTGCGCAAGGGCCATTCCTGAAGCTTGCTTGAGGGCTGCTGGAGCTGTCAAGGCTTCTCTGCTTGGGTGTCCACACGCTGGGAGCCAATAGGAAAGAGGTTGTTCTTTTTCCCCTCCCCCTCGGACCTCTTCTCTTCCCTCTCCTCTTCTCTCTCTCCCTCCCTCTCTCCCTTCTTCCCTGTTTCTTTTTAAAGCTGTCTCTGTTCATTATCCTCCTGCCTCAGCTCCCCAAGGCATAGGGTTACAGCTGAATACTGTCACCATGCTTCCCTGCCCTCAGATCTATTCTTTTCGGAGCCAATCTTTGTGCAATCACATTGGGAATATCCTCTCCCAGGGGATTAGAGGCCAAGGCACCAGTCTGGCAATGTTCCCACATGCAGGCAGTGGGTTGGGCTGAATGGAGGGTCAGATCAAGACTCCTCCAGTGGGTTTACCAGTGTCTCCCTGTTGCCCAATATGCATGTACACTCAAAATCTCAGGAAGGGGCCTTATGCAGAAATAGATTCTTTTAGGGGATAATTAAGATGAGGCCATAGTGGACTGGGGGAGGACCTAACCCTAAGAAAGAGTATCCCATAAACGCGGAGGCCTGGGGACACAGTCAGAGGAGGAGCTTGGTAACATTGGAAGCAGAGGGAGCAGCCATAAGCCAAGTGCTATTGGCACCTGGGAGAAGCTGGAGGAGGCAGGAACGGTCCTGTATGGCATCTCGGAAGCATCCCATCCCAAAGTCAGGGTCTGTACCGAAAGGGTGACACAGAGGACAGAGGCTTCATATGCCTTAGTGACTTCTGAAATCTGCATGGTCACGTAGCTGTATGATATTGGAAAAAAAGAAGGGTGGACTGTCTCCCAGAACCCCAAACACGCCATCTCTCTCCAGGGTTGTCCTGGGTGGCAGGGTATAGCATTGATGACAGGTATAGCTGCCAGCTCAGCCCAGCCTGATCCAAGCTCTGTTTGAGCAGAGATCAACAAACCTACCTGCTGTTTGCCATGGAACCACTTTCTGTGGGGTTTTTGGCAGTTCAGATCATGCAGCCAGGAAGACAGCAGTGTGGAGCCCGATGCCCCAAATAGGCCCAGGACATCAGTGAGGGAGCAAGCAAAACTGGCCTCTTGGTGCCAAGGCAGATGAGTCGCTATGCCCAACATTGCCTATTCATTTGAGACTGCAGGCAGGGATGGGGGCAGAGAAACGTGTCTGGAGACAAAGGCCGGAAGTGTCCCATGAGCTGCATGAAGCTGTCCTGGTGCCAGGCAATGCCAGAGGCACAGGGTTCCAGGGATGAGAGCTTTGAGTTGCTAGGAAGAGGATTAAAAACTTGCCTCGAGAAAAGAACAGAAAGCACAGAAGGCAGGGACGAGCCAGTGTGCTCCAGGGAGAGAGAGCCCCAGCAGCCAGGGTAAAGCAGCCCCCACACACCCAACCATCTGCGAGGGCTCCCCTTACCTTCTAAAGTGCCCGCCATGCCCAGGGGATTCCCCCAAATCTCATAAATGCCCTGCTTTGTTTGGGGCAATGCCTGGGTTGGTTTTGATTTCCTTTGGGCCAGTCCTCCCATCCTCACTTGGAAGTAAATGAAACTGTCTAGGGTCTATTTTGAGTAACCTCTGAGCTCAAAAATACTTCTAGGATGATAAAAGCCTCTTGGAGAGGCATTTAATGCTGTCTTTAAAGGAGGACTTGGGATGGAAATAGGACCCGCCACCTTGCAGGAGAGAGAGAGGAGCAGGCCTTGGAGTAGTCTCAGGCCCTTAGCGAGAAGTGAGGAAGATGGAGAGGAACAACTGTGGGCTTGGAATTCTAGCTTGGGCCCAAAGCGTCATCTGGGATTAGAAATTTTGCAGAGGAATAGTGGCAGCCGTGGCAAAAGTGCACTTGGCTGGTCCTAACTCACTCTGCCAGGCTGCTTGCTGCCATTTCTTCCAAGATCAGTTCTGTCGGGATGGAGGGCTGTGGACTGAGCAGGAGCTGGGCTTTTGCCAGTGGGAGGTGGGGTAGGCGGAGCAAGGGTCTGAGTGGGGCTATTTATAGTGCGGAGCTGCAGAGAAGACCCCACTGCAGCTCTCTCCAGCCCCTTCCCACCCCTTGCCACGCCCTCCAAGCATCCGGAATGTGCTCTGTGGTCAAACATGTCAGAAGAGTCTGAGAACTGGGGGCCGGTGCAGCAGAGATGGCAGTCATGTCAGATCCATATGGAGGTCATTACTGGCCCTGGGAGGCAGGCTTGGGCCTCCAATGTCCAAGGTGACAGCCTGCACCACTGAGGGTGTGGGGGAGGGCTGAGCAGGAAATGGCTAGGCCGGTCAGGAATCCCTGCAAATGAAGCTCATGGCTGAGCCAAGGCTGGCAGAACTCCATCCTAGGTGCCCGGCCAGTGAGGTTGGGTGTCCCTCGGCAGAGGGGACAGGAAAACACAGAGACCTGAATATGGGGGAACTAGCCCTGGGCAAGCACCTGGAGTATGAGCAGGCTTTCGACCTCTGCTCCCTGGCTCTTTCTCACTTTCTCCCTGGTTACTCCCCGGAACCACAGTCTCCTTTTGGCACTTTGCTTCTGTGTACCTGACATGCCCCTCCATCCCTCTTTTCCAGTGTGTCTGACTCCTCCCCTCCCTCTCCCACAGCTGTGACACTCCAAGATTGGTTTGAAGGAATCTATGGGTGCCTGAGAACCCGGCTGCAGCAGACCAGAGTATGAGATGCCAGTACGACAGGAGCCTCTTCCCCCACTTGCCATTCTCTACCACAAGAGTCCTGGGAAGACCAAGCACGCACTGTGGTCCATTGTTGCTCTGTCCCTGGTTGCAGTGCCCCTTCTCAGCAAGGCTAATACTGTCTGAACCTAGCAGGGTCACCTTGCTTTACTATCGAGTCTCCTCTTTGCAGGTCAAGGCCCTGGACCACATAGCCTTTGTATGAACTGTAGATGAGAAGGTGTGTGTTTAGGATAGACAGTGCAGACCAATCCTTCTACTGAGGACAACTGGGAAAGCAATTTGGGTAGAAATCAACCAGGACGGGAAGAGTTAGAGCATCAAGTCTCAGGAGAGGATGCAGCCCCGGAGATGGTACCTCAGTGTTAGCTAACACCCGTTTATGTTAACTCATGAACTCCGTCTTTGGTCATACACGGGTGGTCTTGGTATCCCCAGGTCCTTAGTGTTCCCATTTGAACACGAGAAACAAACGTAAGTCCTCTCTGGAGGAGGCTAGCACAATTCTTAGTTTTGGTTATTTAAGTGAAGTATGTAAGGTCTGGTCTTCAACAAAAAATAACTAGACACAGAGAGATAAGATAATATCAGTGAACTCTGAAAGCAACAAGCACTGCAGACAGACAGACAGACAGACAGACAGACAGAAACCCAAACATTGTACTTTCCAGACACAAACTCTATCTGTTTTTAAAACACTTGAGGAGATAAAGTTACTATGTCAGAATTTCAATAGAGAACTATAAGCTGGGAGGGGGGGGAACCAAATGGATGATCAGGGACTGAAAATTGCAATAATTAAAATTAAGAACTTAGGAGCTGTCTTGAATAACGGATTAGACATAGGCAGAGTTTAATGAACAGGGAGGAGCATGAGACAAAGAATCCAGACCGAGGCTTGTCGAATTACCACCGTGAAGAATACAGAGGAGGACTTAGGATGCACAAGGGATAAAGTGAATTTTTCTCCTCAGATGCCACGGGAGGGGCGGGAGAGATCGGAAAAGCAACATCACATTGGTAATCGCTGAAATTATTCTAAAGTTGTTGAGTCATTAATATTCTAATCTCATTCAAGGAGCCCTCCAGCCCCTAACAGGTCTTTGAGAGTTGAGCTTTTGAAAGTGTGTGTGTGGGGGGGGAGATACAGAAAGAGGAAGAGAGAGCTGCTGTGCCCAGTGACCCTTTCCTATCTGCTCCACTGGACAAATGTGTCCTTTCTCTTCCCTACACCTGTACCTCCTGTGTCACTGTAGCAAAGGCTGAGAACCAAAGAACACAAGAACTATCTAAACAACAGGCAAACAAGACCTTTTACTGTCAGAATCACAGCTAGACCTGACATCAACAGACAGACAGAAAGCAGAAGACAATGACGCAATTTCCTGATGGTTGAAAGCAATAGACGGGCTCATACACTGGGGTTTTCAGGCAGGAGGGTCATGAGTTCAAGACCAACCTGGGCTACATAGCAAGAGCCCACCTCAAGAATTCATCCTGGATTTCTTATTTCTTGAAGTTTGGGCTGTGAGCCTTAGCCTTTAATAACTGAGCTGTCTCTCTAGCCTCAGCATAGACTTCTAAAGATGATAAAAGTATATTTCACAAAGAGGTGAAACAAAGGTATTTCCAGGCAACAAAATCTGAGAAGCTGCTGTGAATACAAAGACTCAAAAGTTTCACTAGAGCTGGGCGGTGGTGGCGCACGCCTTTAATCCCAGCACTCGGGAGGCAGAGGCAGGCGGATATCTGTGAGTTTGAAGCCAGCCTGGTCTACAAGAGCTAGTTTCAGGACAGGCTCTAAAACTACAGCGAAACCCTGTCTTGAAAAACCAAAAAAAAAAAAAAACAAAAAACAAAAAAAATTTCACTAGAAAGGAAGAGACTCCCAAGGGTCAAGCATACAAGCAGGGATGGATGGCATTTCTCCATTGCAGATGGTAACATGCTGCTTAGTTTATGTAAATACTGATTATCTAAACAAAATCTCCTAATGGATTTAAAAAATACACTATTAGGAGCTATAATATGCGAAAACATATAATACCTAACAAAAGTTAAAGTGGTAAGGGTAAATTATTCCTAAACATTTTCATGGCTTCATAAGAAATATTGCATTTGGTCCTAGCAAGGCTGGATGATATAATCTCTATGGTAATGTTTAAGTGAACAGAAATCTATGTGTAACTGACATCTATGCAGATAACAGAAGCAGAGCAATAAAAAAATGGAATCAACCCAAAAGAAGCAAGAAAAGAGAAGAAAGAGAGTATATACTTTTCAGGGTGAATAGGAAAAGACTAAATATACCAGTAATTACACTAAAGGTAAATGTATCAAATGATTTAATTAAAGAAAGGAATTGCCACACCCAATAATAACAAAACCCCAATGCTTTTTGTTTATGAAAGGCACAAACCAGAATCTAAGTATATGCTATTTATAAAACCTACAGAGTTCAGTCTAACTAGAAGTACATAGAGGGGTTGAAATAAAGGCCAGGAATGGTTCCATTAGGAAACTGTGCTGTGGTGACTACATGGAGATTGGGCAAAACCAACTTCAAGCTAAAAGGAATTGTGAGAGAGGGAGAGGGAAATGGAGGGAGAGAAAGACTTATGACAAGAGTTTACCTTGAAGATCTCCTGTGCTCATGGGTATTCAGGGCTAACTTAGTAAGAATGGCTAACCTACCAGAAGGTTCAATGCAGTCCCCATCAAAATTCCAACATAATTCTTTACGGACCTTGAAAAGACAATTCTCAACTCTATATGGAAAAAATCAGAATAGCTCAAAACAATCCTGAGCCCTAAAAGAACTGGAGGTGTCACCACCCCTGATTTCAAGTTGTACTACAGAGTGATATTAGTAAAACCCACATTGTATTGGCATAAAACCAGACATGTTGATCAGTGAAATCGAACTGAAGACCCAGATATAAATCAATACACCTATGGACACATGATTTTTGATAAAGAAACAGAAACACACATTAGAAAGAAGACAGCATCTTTAACAAATTGTGATGGTCAAACTGGATGTTGGCATGTAGAAGAATGGGAATAGATCCATACTTACCACCCTGCACAAAACTCAAGTCCAAGTGGATCAAAGACCTTAACATAAAACCAGATACACTGAATCCAAAATAAGAGAAAGTGGGGACTAGCCTTGAATGCATTCATACATTCAATTTTCTGAACAGATCACTGATAGCACAGACACTAAGATCAACAATTAATAAATGGGACTTAATGAAACTGTAAACGGTCTGTCAATCAGATAAAGCAGCAGCCTACAGAATGGGAAAAGATTTCTCTTATCAACTCTACATCTGATAGAGGACCAATATCCAAAATATTTAAAGAACTAAAGAAACCAGATATAAAAAAAATTCAATTAAAATGGGGTACAGATCT
>JAQHUG010000212.1:856244-882180 GCA_028555095.1 Dicrostonyx torquatus
TGGTGCCTGCATGGAGTCTTCACCCCTACCTTCTAGTCTCCTTGGTGCAGGAAGGTACTCTGCAGGCAATGGAAACCTGGACATCCGCAAAACCATCCGCAAAACCCTCGTCCTACAATCTGTCCTGCCTGCAAGGAGTACTGGGACAGTGGTGGTACAGAACATGTGGGAGTGGCCAACCAATGTCTGACTTAACTTGAGGCCCATGCCACAAGATGGAGCCCATGCTTGACACTGCTCGAATGACCAAGAACCAAAGATTGGATAGCTAGAAGGAGGAGGAGAAGGAGGAGGTGGAGGAGGAGAAAAAGAAGAAGGAGATGGAGAAGAAAAAGATGGAGAAGGAGGAGGAGGAGGAGAAGGAGAAGAAAAAGATGGAGAAGGAGGAGGAGGAGGATGAGAAGAACACGAAGAAGAAGAAGGAGGAGGAGGAGAAGAAGGAGAAGGAGAAGAAGAAGAAGAAGAAGAAGAAGAAGAAGAAGAAGAAGAAGAAGAAGAAGAAGAAGAAGAAGAAGTGTTTCCTAACAATATTCTGCTGTACTCATAGATTGATGCCTTGTCCAGTCATCATCAGAGAGGCTTCCTCCAGGAGCAGATGAAAGCAGATGCAAGATGCAGAGACCCACAGCCAGACCTTATGTGGAGAGAGAGAGTCTAAACTGAAGTTCTCTACCTGGTCCCTTTCCTTGGAGATTGAGAAACCCTGTGGAAGAGAGGAAGGAAAGATTGAAGGAGTCAGAGGGGACAGAGGACAGCAGGAGAGCATGGCCTACTGAATCAACTAAACAGAGCTCACAGGGGCTCACAGAGATGCAAGTGACAAACACAGGGCCTGCAGGAGTCTGCACCAGGTCCTCTGCGTATATGTAGTGACTGTCAGCTTGGTGTTTTTGTGGAACTCCTAACAGTGGAAGCAAGTGTGTCTTTGGCTCATTTGCCTGCTCTTGGGACGTTTTTCCTCCTGTTGGGCTGCCTTATCCAGTCTTGATGTGAGGGCCTTTGCCTTGTCTTTACTTTTCCTGTTTGGTTTTGTCTCATGGAAGCCTGCTCTTTTCTGAAGGGGAATGGAGAAGCAATGTATCATGGGGATTTGGGGGGGGGAGCTGAGAGGAGTGGAGGAAGGGGTAACTGTAGCTGGGGTGTATTGTATGAAAGAAGAAAGAAAGAGATTTCTGTGAAGATGTATGGATTTTAGATACATATACATTGGAAAACATAAAACAAAAGATAACAGAATTAAAAAGGAAAAACTGATGGGAGAACAGGAAAATGGAAGTTTTTTAACACAAATTTCTTTGCAAGTAATAGAATGAGTAGACAAACTCTAAGGATTAGAAGATTTAAACAATACAGTCAGTAACTTGAACTAATGGACACAAATGCACCTTAAAATGGGAAAACATTGAGGATGACAGAGATGGCTCAGTGGTTAAGGGAGTCGGCTGCTCTTGCAAAGGACCTGAATTTAGTTCCCAGGACCCACACTATAGCTCATGACTCTTGCGACTCTAAATTCAGATGATCTGATGACCTCTTCTGGCCTTCATGGGCACTGCACTCACAAGTATATTCCCATGCACAGATACACTAGTCCATAAATTAAAAAAAAAAAGAGAGAAAACAAAATTTAAATAAAATCACACACACAACCCTTGCAAAATTAAAACTATGCAAGAACATTAAACAAATCTCAAACATTTTAAAGGAGCAAAATCAAAAAAATAATGTGCTCTGATCACAAGGAACTACAATTATTTGAAAAAATAAACAAACAATAAATGATCTGAAAGATAGGGAATCTAAAAGCTATTTTAATAATAGCATGTTAGCTAAAGCCATCACATTGAAAATAAAAGTTCTTAAATTTTAATAATGATAAAATTCATTATACCTGGGTGGGATAGAGTTAAACTCACTAAAACAAAGAGCCTGAAAATCGATTATATATGCAGTTATTTCAGGAAACCAGTTTTGAAGCTAAAAGCAGTAAACAGGAATAAAATAATGAGGAGAAAAATAGATAAAACAAAAAGCTAATAAAAACGGTTACAGACAGCAGCTCTGAGATGAAATTCCTCTTAAGAAAACCTCAGGTTTGCTCAGATCCACCAATGTTTAGGATATTACCGCAACCCCACACAAACGTCTCCAGAAAACAGGCAAGGAAATCTCTTCTGGCAACATGCTTTGTGAGCCTAACATCATTTGAATGCCGAAACTTCCTGTAGACATTCCCAGAAATTTCTTCTGTACCAGCCCCCGTCTCTAAAGACGGTGTAAAGACTGCCTATCTGTAGGGGATATCTAAAGCCCCACTGCTGGCTCTTCTAGGCCAACTGCACCAAGGTCAAGGCTAGCCCATCTGAAACAACTGAACAGAAGCCAAGGCTAGCCCTTCTGAGGCAGCTGCACTGAGGTTAAGTGTAAACAGAGACTGCACTTTTGTTTCCTGGACACCCAGACCCGAATAATCACACAGAAATTGTATTAATTACAATGCTGTTTGGCTAATGGCTCAGGCATATTCCTAGCTAGCTCTTACATCTTAAATCAACCCATTTCTATTAATCTATGCATTGCCATAAGGCTGTGGCTTACTGGTAAGGTTTTGGCATCCTTCTCCTTTGGCAGCTACATGGCATCTACCTGGCTCCACCTTCTTTCTCCCTGCACTCAGTTTAGTTTTCCCACCTAGCTATACTATGCCCTGCCATATTTAACCCATAGGCCAAAGCAGCTTCTCTATGGTAATAAAACATATTCACAGCATATAGAGGGGAATCCCACATCAGTCAAGGCTGGCCCTTCTGAGGCAGCTGCACGAGGTCAAGGCTAGCCCATCTGGAACAGCTGACCAGAAAGCCAAGGCTAGTTCTACTGAAACAGCTGCACCGAGGTCAAGGTTCGCTCTTTTGGAAGGTCCCTGACCTCATCTTGTGGCTGTCCATCTCTCTGACTGAAAAAGGCCTGTGTGTCTTTCGTTCAGAGGAAGGCAGACTATGAATCATGCTGGTGTTCCTCCTACTGTGCTTGGGAACCACGTGATCCGAGGCAGAGCTGGTGGCATCACTGACAGTCATTCCTCATAGGGAGGATCAGGCACGGGGGAGGAAGGAATATCTACCTCTTGCATTGTCACAGAGAGGCAAGGCAAAAATCACTGTGTGGCTCTCTCATGCAGAGGCATCGCCAGCCTGCTCCAGCTGCTAGGAAATGCGAGGAGTCTGGGAAGAGTCCACGTCCAGGGTCCTATTCCAGTCCTCCTGAGTCTCCCTTAACTGGTGTGGTGTGGACTGGCCATAGCTTTGGTCTGGTGACTTTCCGTGAAAGCTACTGAGCCTAGGCAGAGGCCAGGACTCTCAGCTTAGATGTCACTTACTAAACAGAAGTGGGCAGATGGAACACAGCCTAGAAACAGCCAGGCAATTTGCCTCCATTGTTGTCACCTCCTGGGATGCCTGCTGGTCAGGGTCACTGCTGCTGGCTATGCAGACCCCAGGACACACACCGCTGACCTGTCATGAAGCCCCAGATTTTATGTTAAGTTTGGAGAAAGGAGAGAGTGTAAGAGCAGGAGAGGGAAGCCGTGAGAGGCTGAGGTATTAGGTTACTCTTACCAATCTCCTCATAGATGTCTGGGGATTTGCTGCATTCCCTCCTATAGATATCTCTACTGGGGACATGTGAAGCTCCTGGAGACATGTGCCTTTTTAAATTTTTGTTTTGGTTTTTCGAGACAGGGTTTCTCTGTGTAGTCCTGGACTTCCTGGGACTCGCTCTGTAGACCAAGTTAGCCTCGAACTCCCAGAGATCCACCAACTTCTGCCTCCCTAGTGTTGGGATGAAAGGCATGTGCTTGGTGAGACATGTGACTTCTCATGTGTCCCCAAACAGAAGACTTCATGTCACATATGGTAAACAAGGTCTCCTCAACTAGTGGGTGCCGCAATCTGGAAGGCGATGCTCTTTCTTGGGGCTGAAGTCTTGTGGCCTTGTATGATTCGTAAGTGTCTACATCCCGGACTCTTGCTCACTGGAGGAAAGGACGCCTCTAGAGGTGGGCCTCGGAGTGGCACCTCCGTTTCCCTCATTGCTCAGGGCCCTGTGATATCAAGCTGCTGGCAATGGGGCTTTGGCCGAGGAAGGCCAGGTTTGCATATGTTGACCACAAGTGTACATTCTTTCAAGTCACTCTTGGCCAAGAAGGGGGAAATCCCTACGTAGGGCGACAGCCTGCGTGTAAGAGCTGTGATGTGTCTGTCACACAGCTGCTGGATCCCGGCCATGCTCACCAGACTTGGGTTAGACACTTGTCCTCTCTCTACTGGGCCATAGGTGGCCGTAGATCCCTGGAGACCTGCCTGGTCTATAGCTCCATTAACAATGATAGGTCAAGTGACTGAGATTTCCAATCTTCACTTCAGGGTCAGGGGTCACCTTTCAGCAAGCCTGTATAATGGGCTGAATGATACTCCTCTCCCGCCTGCTGATGTCCTGAGCCCCTAAGACCATAGGATGTGGCTGTATTCGGAGATGGGACCTTACGGGACTACTTGCATTAAAACAGGCCATTAAATGGGCCTGAGTCTAGTCAGATTTATGACTAAATAAGAAGAAATAATGACAGTATTTAAGGTCTATGGGAAAAGACAGAATCTACCAACCAAAGAGAGAGATGTCAGGAGACAGCCCCACACACGCCTTCCTTGCCAATGGACTCTCAGCCTCCAGGATTATGAGTGTTTCCTGTGTGCAGGCAGATGCTCCGCTCTGCAGGGCTTTATTATGGCCAGCCTGAGCTGACCAGTGCCCTTCCTAGAGGACCAAACAGAAAAGTCCCTGAAGAAGCCAGACATCGCTGCCCCGTCCTCAGCACAGCTGCTGAGGGGCGATGGTGCCGGGGTGGAGAGGAGGGCGCTGGTAATAATGTTGTGTAAACAGGATCCAGACACAGGGTGTCACTAGCTGGTCAAGCAAATATTTGCTCAGAGCTTTCTAAAGGTGAGCGACACACACAGCACCCATCCTCGTGGAACAGACGGGCTATTAGTGGAATTAACAGTCACTTAGAGAAGCTAATGAGAACATATGTGATCATTTGCACCGTTGCTCAGCAGGTACTCATTGTCTCCCATGGCTGTAGGGTGGGGCAGCTTCTCTGCTGTGTACTCAGGCTTGGTCCCTGTGACTTCTCTGGCCAAAGGGGATGCTGGTGACACCATGTGACCAGAGTCGTCCCACCTCCTGAGAAAATGCCCCATCAAGACTCATCACTATCCTGCAACCAAGCCATAAGCCCACCTAGGGCCTTCCCTGAAGTTACCCTGCTGGTCTAGCTGGGGCAGGCATTCCCTCCAATCTTCTTGAGTGTGACGACCAAAGTTGCATGGGGGACCTAATTTCGGGGGGGTCTTTGCTTAAAGGATTATTTTTTACCTCATCCGAGACATTTGGAGGATAGGAAAGACCATGTCAGCATCAGGTCCTGAAAGTCCCCCCAACACAGTCATTATGTCCTAGAATGTTAGGGAAGAAGACTGCTATATCAGGATGGGGTTAGCAAGTTATATCCTATAGACCCAAGCTATATCAGGATGGGGTTAGCAAGTTATATCCTATAGCCCACGACTGTTCTAAACAGCCACGAGTCAAGAGTGGCTTCTGCAGCTTTAAATCTATAAGAAAATGAAAACCAAAGAAAAGTTTCATCCCATGCAACATTCGTGTGAAATTCAGGCTTTAGTGTTCACTGGCAACTGTTGTATTAGAGAGTAGCCACGCCCACTCGTTTTCACATGTAACAGTGGAGTTGAGGATTCTTCATTTACGTTCTGGGATTTTCTAGCAGAAGTGTACCCACTATCTATCCATCCACTCATCTATTCTCTTATCCACCCATCCACCCACCACAAAGAGGAAGTCTGACTCAAAGCCTGGCAATCCCTTCATCTGGTTACAACTTGTCCCCACAGCAGGCTCTGAGGCTGGGCAGAGCCCTAAGTGGTTGTCTTTCCAGCAAAAGGAAGCAAAGCCATTTCCCTATGAACACCTGGGGTAAGGGACCTTTTCTGTATCCTAGACTTGCCCTGTGCCTGTGTTCCTCCCTCCCGCCTGCGTGTCCCCTGCGCACTTTCCATGCGCACTATACACGCTAAACATGAAGGTGAAGCACCAAGACAGTTCCCATCCACCCAATCAGGGAGTGACGCGAGAGACACCGGTCATCATCCTCAGGCCTCCGCCCCCACATGCATGTGTGTTTTCACACATACGTACACACAAAACACACATATACATATGCGGAAAAAAACCTCCTAGCAAATTAAGAAAAGGAGAAAAAAATGGAGGTGTCCTAGCGGTTGCTGTGGAAGGAGGTAATCCTAGGAGGGATTGTTGGCCCATACCTGCTGCAGGGTGAGGTCACACAG
This sequence comes from Dicrostonyx torquatus, assembly GCA_028555095.1. Lineage (NCBI taxonomy): Eukaryota > Metazoa > Chordata > Mammalia > Rodentia > Cricetidae > Dicrostonyx > Dicrostonyx torquatus. The sequence goes on from JAQHUG010000212.1 coordinate 862,673, forward strand.
CATGGCTAAGAGATTGAGACTAGACTAAGGTAGACCCAGAAACCTGGGGCAGAGAAGGGCAAAGCGGTATGAAAGGCTATGACAATGCTGGAGCTCGGGAAGAGCTAAGCCTCACCTTCATGACAATTGTCACAAAGCCTGTGTCCTACAGCTTCAGAGCAGGGTGGAGCCACAGCCTTCTGCGGGCTGAGTGAGAGACCTGTTCCACAGGGAACTTTGTCCCCCCCATACTTGGTTGAGTAGTGTCTCTAGAAATTCATGTGCAATGCAACCTTATCTGGAAGTCAGGCTGCTGCAGACATTAACTAGTTAAAATGAGCCACCATGGATTCAGATGAGAATCAGATCAGTGGCTAGAATTCTCCTAAGTGTGACTGTAAAGTTTCGGTGGAGACGCATGGAGAAGGCAGAGCTGAGAGCCAACATGCCAAGTGCTGACAGGAGCCCCAGAAGTTGGACAAGTAGAGAAAGACCCCCAATACCTCGATGTACTTCCTGTCTCCAGACTGGAGAATGAGGTTCTGTTGTTCTAAGGGGCCCACTTTTCAGTAACCTGTGTTGTGAACCCTGGGAAACAGCCCCCCAACTCAGGCCAACCTCTTCTCTCCTGGGTGTGGTGACCCTGCATGCAATTGTTGTTGGCCCAAGATACCATTGCCGAGATTGAGAACTGGCTTAGCAGGTGCTTTACAGCTAAGCATTCCACAAACTAGCTATCCTCAAGTCCTTATTGTCTTAACGTTTTTATATGCGGTGTACATGTGTGTGTGTGTGTGTGTGTATGTGCATGTGTGTGTGTGCATGCATGTGAGTGTGGAGGCTCAGCCTTGATGTCTGTATCATCTTTGATTGCCTTTCCATAGTATCTATTGAAGCAGACTCTCTCAATCAAACCCAGAGCTCATTACATGCCTAGTCTTGCTAGCCAGCTTGCACCTGAAGATTCTTAGGCCCAGTTGACCCTTACATGGGTTTCTTGGGATCCAAACTTGGGTCCCCATGCTTACACAGTAAGGGCTTTAACCACTCAGCCTTCTGCCCAGTCCATGTCTTCATCTTTTAAGACATCTGCCAGGAGCCTTGACCTGGCCACCTCAACTCATGCCCTGCCCTGAACCCCACAGCGTCTACCTGCAAACCCTGGCAGCTCACCCTTGAAAAGCTGATGAGGGCCTTCCACTGCTGGCTATGAGAATGAGGTGTCCCTCATGAGGTCCCTGACGGCCTCAGCTCTGGGACTTAGGGGGGATTCGGTTTCCCACTCTTGCAGATGGTTTATAAGGGATTCGGAGGCCAAGGGGGTCGGCCTGGAATGCCGGCTAGACAAAATAATGTATCGGGACATTCCAAGCGGCTGTCGGTCACAGCTAGAATGTGGTTGGTGCAGTCTTTCCCAGCCAGGGACGGGGCTCTGGGGCGGGGAGGGGGGATGTGCCTTCCAGCTGGATCTGCCTGACTGGATTCCCACCTCTGCTGAGGACACTTGGTCCTTGCTTGCTTAAGAGCCCAGTGCACAGGAAGACAATAGTCTGCTGTGCTCAGAGCAGTCACTGCCCACGCGGTTTGGAAACATTCTTTATGTGAGGACCCAACTGTTCTTGACCACGCACCTGATGGACCAGGTGGATTTGGAGCTCTGAGGCTTCACCTCTGAGGGCCAGATTACTGTGGACCCTGGCAGTGAGGGGTTAACGACTGAGCAACCATTTCTCCTAATAGAAAGCCTTCAGCTGGAAGTTAGGAACAAGTGAAATAAGTGATGGCCATATTCCCCTGCCAGCAGTGTGACCCGTGTGATGGCCGTATTCCCCTGCCAGCAGTGTGACCCGTGTGATGGCCGTATTCCCCTGCCAGCAGTGTGACCCATGTGATGGCCGTATTCCCCTGCCAGCAGTGTGACCCGTGTGATGGCCGTATTCCCCTGCCAGCAGTGTGACCCATGGGCTGTCCCCAACCAGAACTTCGGATGATGGCTATCCAGTAGGACCCCACCTTCTCCCTCTCTGACTGTCACACTTGCCCAGCTCTCTCCCAGTGACCGGTCCTCTTGTCCAGCGAGCAGCTACAGGGAGTGACCATCTGTGGGGAACCCTCATCTTGCTGGGGGAAGGAGGATCTATGTAATGGTTAGGAGCAGAAGATCAACAGCTTTGGCGTCCTCCCCTCTGGACTTGTCCGGATCACGTGTCTCTCAGTGGAAAACCCAGCTCCACATTCTCCACCTCCTGAGGACCCATGTCACTTTTTAATTTAGAATAAAAGTTCAGATGAGCTGGGCAGTGGTGGCGCACGCCTTTAATCACAGCACTTTGAAAGCAAAGGCAGGCGGATCTCTGTGAGCTCGAGGACAGTCTGGTCTACAGAGTGAGTTCTAGGACAGGCTCCACAGCTACACAGAGAAACCTTGTCTTGAAAAACAAAACAAAACAACAAAAAAGGAGTTCAGAGGCGCATGGGTATGTCCTAACAGGTGGCCTGGAACCTGGGGGCATCTGGACAATTCTCTGACAAAATGGGATGACATGGGATGGGTCATCATTGGTACCAGGCATGCCCATACCACACTATGGTGAGTGGACACTTATTGCACTCCGTTGCCTGCAGGGGCCTGGCCAAAGCCAGCGACAGCGAGGTGAGATGGGCTTCAGGGTCATGTGGGGTGCTGTGGGCTTGCACTCTGAGGGTCGCATGCTGTCCTCACAGTATAAGTAAATGTGTACATCTGTGCCACACAGACACGACACTCAGGTGGACGCTGGCTCGGAAACCATCCTGATAGGACAGGAGGGAGTTTTAACTCAGCAAAGGGCCCGTTTTCTTCTTGGCATCAGTCACTTTCCTGGAGCGTGGAGAGATGGGCAGGCGGTTCTTATCTTTAAACCCCATGTACTTAACGCTTATTAAAATCAATACCATCCATTAGCCGGCTCCGTTTCCATTTTTAATCATTTATTGATATACGGCCTGTGCTTTTATAGGACTAAGCAAATTTCCGCTCTCCATGTTCCTCTGCAGCCCGGGGGCAGGCGGTGCGCGGCCGCGGGACATAAATGTTTATTTACTGCCTGCTTCCTGATTGAGAACATACCTGGTCGGGGCTTCAGATGGCTTTTACACGGGGGACTTGGGCCACTTCCTGTTCTCCAGACACACAAGGCCGTTTTAAGGAGCATAATGAAAGCAAGGCATTGTGGCCACAGTCACAGGCTGGGCAGCTGAATGGGCGGCAGAGCAGGATCCACGAGGTTTGCTATTTACTGGTTCACTTGCTGCTTGCTGGGGGCAGGATGAGTCCATCTCAGCTGGAATCGTGACACCTCCCTGCACCTCTATTGCTCTCTACTGGGCTTCGCTAGGCTCCAGCCTGTGGCTTTTTGTCTGGTAGGGACCAGGTGACCCCTGACAGGACCATGTTTCTGCACACCTATTTCCCCAGGAAGTCTGTTGGCCCTAAGGATGGTGATTTCTGTCCCTCTCACTCACCTTCTTCATCAAACACATCCCCCAGGCCTGTGTCTGGTCTTCCTTACTGATTTCTTGGAGCTTCTATGAGCTGACCAAGAAGCCAAGCCAAAACTAGGCCCAATCACATCTTCAGACCAGCTATGGTTCTTGATCTAGGGGAGAAATCCATTAGATTCTGCAGCATCAGAAGTCCTCCATCATAGCACCTCACGAGACTATATGGCTGAGTATCAGTTGTCAGTGTGGAGAGACAGAGGGATGGGGCTGTCTGGCTGCAGATGCGGGGTTCCAGGACCTGGGGTGGATGCTCCTTCATCGCTTCATCGTCCCTGTTGTCCCTCTGCCCACGGTGTGCTGGCCTCTAACTGCCCCAGGAGAATGACATTACCATTTGCAAAACTCAGATTCACCTGGCTGTAAAACCAAGTGCATGCCAGGCACCGAGTGGGTGGCTCAGAGGGCATGAGACAACACACGTCTTCTTCCCACTGGGAAGCCTAGAGCCCAAGGCTGCCTCGGGGCTGTCACATCCTCTGTGCCAGTGAGGGTTCCAGCCATAGAGCCAGAGGAGGGACACCCAGGCCCCAACTGATTGCACACTCCGAGGAATTCTGGGTGCTCTCAGGGCCTCCTGTAGATGAATGGATGTATAGAATCAGCTCTATTTCTGCCTTTTGGTTTTGTTTTCACACCACTTAGTGGTTTGTGGGAAAATACAGTTGTTGCTAAATTAAGCTGAAAGGCGCTTGTCAGCTAGGATACCTTCTTGGCCTTGCAAGCAGGAGACTAAGGTCTAGAGAAAAGCTAGAAGCAGCCCAGGACTCACGGAGTCATGACCTAGACATACCCTGACTTTCTTCAAGAATATGCCTCCATTCCTAGCTTCCCCTTCATTAAGTGGTTTGGTTCGGGACAAGTATGAAAAGAGAGGGGCCCTCTCCCAGCCTGGGGATGCAGACATCACCACAGGCATGTTGAAGGCACACTGCTGGCCACCCAACTCAGGACACCAGGCCAGCAGTTGTGGTTTGTATGCGCATCTGTGATCGGTGGCTTCATAAAACGCCTTCTAATGAAAGTAACACACACAGAGGGGCAGGCATCCCAGGATGCGGGGCTGCGTGGGGAAGAAACGCGCTTGTTAAAGCGTGTAATGAGAGACAGAACAAATCCCCAATATCGGCCAGCATTGTCGTTAAATCCCTTAATGATAGGGGCATTTTCTCTGGTGTGCCGCACGGTTTGTTATAAACCTCTTTGGCCTGGCGGAATGGGGGGAGGATAAGAGGGCTGAGCGGGGGCATGGAAAAGGTCTTTCCTGGAGGCTGAGGCCTGGGGCCAGCCTGGCTAGGTCTGTCCTCAGTTTTGCCCTCCTGGGCTGGAGTCAGGCCCAAGCTGGGTATGTTGAGCTTCATCTCATGAACGGTCTTTCGAGCTGGCCAGCAGCTCACCACTGAGGCTCCCTGGGTGCCAGCAAGGTATTTGGATCTAGGCCCAGGACCATCCTTTTCTTGTGGCTTATCAACCTTTTAGAAAAGGTGGGTCAAGTGTGTGAGCTCAAGGGTGCAGCCCAGAACTCCACACATGAAAAACCGGCCACTGGCTATGGAAGGGGGGCAGGAAAGCATTTGAATGTTCAGACCCTGAGAGATGGGCAAGAGTCAGAGTCTGCAGCTCAGGATAGCACTTGGTCTCTGAAACCTGCGCTGTCCACCAGCAAGAGGTCCGGGCATTGGGAAGATTCACTGTTGCCAGGCCCCTGACTTGGAGGGGGGTCTAGAAGGTTCAGGGACTTTGGCTAGACCTACCATTACTTCCAAGCATCCTTTCCTCTCTTGGAGCATTGCCCAGGGCCTTTGGAGGAATTGTCCTTGCCAAGTCCTGATCTCTATGGCTCTACCTAACCTGTAAGGGAGAGGCCATCTCTGGCCAGCCAAGCAGATCTGTCAGGGTGCTGATGGTTCCCTCAGAACATGAGGTCTGGGTGGGGTCGGTGCCAAGTCAGGCCATCCCCACTGCTGTGAGGTAGATGCCATGCAAGTGTGTGTGTGTGTGTGTGTGTGTGTGTGTGTGTGTGCGTGTGTGCACACACGAGGGTTGTGGGGAGGGCAGGGCTTTAAACCCTGGAGCGTCACCTCAGAGTCTTAACTAGCCTGGTTCTTCCAAGCATACGGTGGGATGGGGTTCAAGAATGTGACACCGAAGGGTCTTTGCCTCTGTTCCTGTCTCATGAATGGGAAACTGGCTTCATTGCAAAAGGCATGTCCAAGGGACAGGTCACATTTTTCTCTGAGTAGGGACACTGGTCTCCAAACAGGTTGGGATAGACTCCCCAGAGGCCTGCTCATCTCCTTGGAAGGAGCTGGATACATCCTTACACTGTAGGTGGCCTCAGGCCATGTTGGTTGTGAGTGCTGGGTTGCTCTGTTTGGAGGGTATAATGGTGGAAGGGGACACTGGGGATGACAAGGCCACTGTGGCATCTGACCCTCACCCCAAGGCTGATAACTGAGCTTAGAGGATGACAGCTGTCTGCTGTGAGCCCAAGAACAAGGCCGGGGAGAGTGGCCAGCAGAAGTCTTTGCTCTGCACACTTGTGAGGTCCAGCTTTCTGCACTGGGGGCTGTGCCCACCTTCTTTTGGGTGCAGTCTGAAGACCAAGGAGAATATGATACTCTAACTCTTAGGGATAGGGTACAAAGTTCACATTGGATGCCCAAGGGGCAAGACTACACTTGGGAACCTCCCCAATATTTCATGCCCTCCACCCTCATCACCCCACCAGTTCTTCCCGAATGGCTCTGCTAGCATCTTCTCATCCATATATTCAGACCACACACGGGCTCAGCTGGACAGGGTTTGCCCATCATCCTCATTCAGGACTGTTGCTGGGACAGGATACAGGTGTGCTCAGAGGGGTACCACTCCTCCATAGCTCTTTCCTGGGGACTGACTGGGGCTTTTGCTGGGTGGGTAGGGCTGGGTTCCCATCCCCACACATATGTCCTCAGAGCTTGGTTACCCACTGGAGCAGAGGCGAAGTCCTCCTCACCAGAGGTTAATGAGGGACCCCCTCCATTCCCAAGGGCCACATTCTAGAAATTCTGGAAGAAGGAGGCTAACGTTCTAGGTTTGACACGGTGGCAACGCCCCGCTTTCTGACGTGGTGTCTGGTGCCTCAGTTTTCTTGCTTGCTCTGTCTACCAGGCAGGGCAGCCTGTTATAAAGCTCTTCTGCTGTGTAGAAGCTTCTGGAGAGGAAAGGGCTGGTGAGAACTGACTGACAGGCCACAGTCCTTTGGGGGAGGGCAAACCCCTCGCCAGAGTAGCAGAAGACACCTCAAAGGCCTCCCCAGAAGGGCTGGGAGCAGAAAGAGACACCTGTCGAGAAGATCTGAGTCTGTGGCGGTAATGGGTTAGGATACAGGGTCCTGGGGGACACTAGAATGCCTCTGTTGAAGTTCTTTATCTACAGTGGAGTCACGGGTGGAACCTGGGCAAAGTTCAGATGCCCCAGCCCTCCCAGAAACCACTCCAAACCAGAGGATCCTGCACTCCCCACTCCTCAGATAACCTCCCAGCCTCTGAGGTTAGGGATGCCCAAGTGTGACCCAGGCCCTTGGCAAGTGATGGCCAGGCTTGGGCAGGTGTCCTCTTGCCCTCATGCAGCTTGCTTGGCAAGCACATAGGTCCCTTGGCCGGACTCTCCGCCCAGGGCAGTGCTTAAATGAGCTGACTGAAGGCCCAGGTGGATATTTTTAATAGTCTGTGACCTGCCATCCACTCTTGGCTGGGTGTTAATGGCCAAATGTTTTGCAAGTAAATTACCAGAAAGAATTATTCCTGAGAGGCAGAGATTTGTGAAAAGGTGTTAGAAAACGGACAGCCAGCAATGTTTGTCTCCAACCCTCCCTACAGGCACACAGGCCAGCTGGCGTGGCCAGCTGGGCTACTCCTGAGGCCACAGTAAGGTGCAGGTTGGGAGGAAGGGTGTTAATCTTCCCTTCAGAGGAGCTGCTTTCCTGGAGTGGGGCTTGGGGCGAGCTCTCCAAGACTCCTCCCTGGCAGAGTATAGACAGAAGGTTACCCTAGGCCTCCTTCCCCAAGTCAGGGTTGCGGTGGAGAACTGGACAGCTGTCTTGGTAGTAGAAGCAATTCCTCTCTGGAAGTCTTGAGAACATCTTAAGAGTCAGGGTTGGAGATGAAGGAAACAGTGCAGATGATACCCATGATTCTGGAGACAGGAACTGGAAGATGGAGGGATATGACCTGGGCATGGACCCCCTCCAAAGGACAGATGGGATTGACCTGTATTCCAGGAAGTAATTGGGGAAAGGCATTCTTCTTTCCAGGGGACACCTGGAAGGCCCTGAGAAGAGAGGAGAGGTAGTCAGCAACTCCTGGCCAATCTCCCCGTGGCTGGGAAAGCTGCAGGATGTACCTGGAAGGACTGGGCTTTCCAAGGGCCTTTGGTGCCCTGTCTTTGGAGGTAGGCAATGAAGCCAGAAAGGAGGATGCTAGTATGGCTCAAAGCTATAAGATAACGGCAGTAAGACATATTACATTGCTCCAAGTGTGACACACATATGGGGGTTCCTGTTGGAGACAGTGCCTAGAGCCAATTTGGTGCCATGAAAATGTTGAATACACTCCAGGGATGGTGACCTCAGAAATGTCCAGATAGGTGGGATGAAAACCATCATCAGGTGTCATCAATAAAAGTGATATCTACTTTCTGATGCCATGTCAGGGAAGACCACGGCAGTACCCGCTCCACCTGCTCTCCCCGTGGACTTTGAGCCCCAGGAGCCATGTGACTAACTCCAGCATTGCCTACTGTGGCCCTCAGCTGTCCTCAGCTGCAGAGCTGCTCTTTCGTGGGAAGGGAGAAGTTACGTCATGAGCCAGGCCAAGTCGGCAGTTCCACGTTCCTGGCCAGCATTGGGCATCCTGAAAAGTTCTCTAACCTGCTGAGCCCTGCTCTGCCTTTTCCCATGTGTGCCGTGTGAAGGAAAACCCCCACGTTGGGTTTTTTGTGGACAGCAAGAGACACAGCTTCACATAAGAGCCAGTGCTGGCTGGTTACAAAATTCCCCATTGCCCCTTTGGAGCTGTAGCTAATGTCCAGCTCCCCAAGACCCGGTTAATACTCTCCACGACTAGGGTTCAACTGCAGTGTGGACGTTTGTGTGCCTGCCTACTTAGATGGGTGCATTTGTGCCCTGTCCTGGGGCTAGAGGGTGGGCATTGCTGCTGTGTATAAGGGAGGCATCCTGGTAGGTGAGGGCTTGATCGCTGAGGCCCTGGAATGAAGGTGCCCTTTGGGCTGTCTGGGCAGTGGGATGTTAGAGGGAGCAGGGAACCAGGAAACTGTGAGGCTACCACAGTCCCCCTGCCTCATGGCACTTTGAATAAACCTTTTGCCCTCTGCAGAGGGTTCTGCATCTTTAAGACACTAATGGGCCCGTTTAAAAAAAAAATGACAGTTTGCTCACACACTCACAGGTTCTCGTCTGACATCAGCAGGGAATCAAAGATATTTTATTATTTGGAAATTCCATATAGGGAAGGCAGCCTCGAGGGTCTGTCATGGCTCCAAAACCCACACCTCCCCCGGGAGTTAATTATTTTCTTAAAATGCAACTTGCACTGTTGGTCTAAAACATTCCAACTGTGTTCACAGTCTTTAAATCTTCAGTAAACCTTAGAGTTTAAATCACTTGCAGATAAGAGTAATTCTGCTGGGGAGAAGGGAGCAAGGCCACAGCAGAGGTGAAATCGGATGAAATGAAAAAGCCCATTGACTGGGTACCTCCTGCCCCGCTGCTCAGCGCATGGTGGCTGCAGATGGAACCTGGCAGGGCCTGGATCCCAGCGCCCAGCCAGGGCTTCCCACCTGCCCTCTTGGTAGGCTAGACACAGGCCCTTTGGGCTGGACCAGACAGCTGGGTGATGGCTGACATGAGCACCTTAAAGGAGAGCGGGGATATCTGTCTGGTGAGAATCTCTGCTTCCCATGCTGAAAGTTCCCAGAGTGGGTGTCACTGGGGCCTGAGTGTGAGCCTGGATGTCCACTAGAGGATTGACGCTACCTGGGGTCTGTTATGTAAGCATTCACCTGGGCCTGAGAGTACACTGGGGCTTCACATCCACCTGGGTCCCGCTGTCCACCTGAGTCTTCTGTCTCCTCAGGGCCTGACGATCACCAGCACGCTGGGGCCTGGACTTCTACTTGGAGCCTGATTGCTAGCTGGGGTTGGTGTCTCCTTGAAGTCTAGGAGCGCTTAGACCCTGAGTGCACACTGAAGCTTACATGAGCCAGCCGGCCCTAGGGTTGGCGGCCTTTGGGGTCATTACCGGACCCTTTTGCCTCTGGCCCACCTAGGCACAGGTATGCTACCAGACCATCATGTGGGCTGGTTTCCCCCTTCCAAATGGCCTGTCATAATTCAGAGAAAGCAGGAGAGCCACAGCGACAGACCAGAAGTGAGCCAGCAGAGGAACTGGATTGGCTATATTTTGTTCTAGATAGTTCTGAGTTTCGAAGGAACCGGGTCTGATGCTTGCTGTTGATCAGAATTAGATCATCTCCAGCTTGGCCTGGCTTCTGTGCCCAAGATGACCTGTGGCATTAACCACCTCCCAACCCCATGCTTTTCCCACCAGCAAGCCTTGCCATCCTTGGCAGATGCGGGTACAGTACCTTTCTCCTTCATTATCCTCTGCCTGCCTGAGACCTCTGCCCTCTGTCCAGAACTAGCTCAGGCTCTCAGGCCTTCTACAAGCTAGGTCCAATAGGGGATCCGTGCATGCTTGTCAAATAATGACAGAGGCGTGGACAGAGAACAGGGAGATGGGGACTCAAGACAGGCGACCCTCCCACATGTCACGGAGGTCCCTAAACTGGGTTAGAAAGTCCATGTACAAGGCACCCATCACAGTCTATATCTCTCAGGTGGGACCTAGATAATACTCGAGGACATCCCTAACCCAGCCTCTAAAGTCAGGTGAAGTCACTGGGTAGTGGGTTGGGAAGCAGAGCTGGGTTTGGAAAAGGAGTAAGTATAAGACCGCTGGTTGGTCATGATGGGGTTTGTTGATCTTCTAGGTTGCCCAGACTGAAGCCTCCAGCCCTGAGTCCAACTGACCACTTTGAGTCAGAGCAGGCAAATTTCTCATTCAGGGCTGTCCCTAATTCTTCTTTGTTCTCCCTTGGCACAGAGGATGAAGGAGGAAGATGGGAGGAAGGACACCCTAGAAAAGAGCAGAGGGAACTATGTGACCCCTAAGGACCCGGCAAGGCTGTTTGAGCATTGATGACTACTTTCTGGAGGCAGGTGTTGGGCAGGAGACAAGGATCATCCCTGCCAGGTCCTCCTCCCCAAGTCCCACACACCTACACACCATGAAGGGCCCTTAGGGGCCTGTCAGTCCTGGCTTCCCAGCCCACCCTTGCAAACGCTTCCACGCCCCATTTCCAGCAGCTTTGTGGCTACTTTGGGGCAAGAGTGTGCTGGTGTCTGTCGAGTCGCTCTGCCCCCAGAGTGTGGGAATATGCTTTCTGCCTCCTCCCCTGGTCCCCATCAGCTGGCCCTCTCCCAGAAGATCAGTCTCTGCAGAGGGCTTGCCAGTTGTAGGTGTGCGCTATGCAGTGGGTGATGTGTTTAGATGTCACCCAGCAGCACTGGCTACCAGTAGGCATAGGAGCATCTACTGCTGCTGGCACCCCACCTGGACTCCACGTCCCTCTGTGCTGGTGGGCATAGGAGCATCTACCGCTGGCACCCCACCTGGACTCCACGTCCCTCTGTGCTGGTGGGCATAGGAGCATCTACCGCTGGCACCCCACCTGGACTCCATGTCCCCCTGTGGCTCCCCTTCTTCCTGAGAACACTTGCTGTGTCAAGGAGGCAGACTTGGCGGGCAGGGGGCTTCAAGTACGCTATTCAGTCCCTAATGTCTACCCAGTGTCCTCAGTCTCCTCAAGAGCTGGTGCCCAGGAAGACACTGGGTCCAGATTCTGAGATCCCTGATTCTCTGTAGGAAAGAAGGGCTCCGTCCTACATCCCTGAGGGAGCATACCCAATGGACAGGACAAGATGACTCTCAAGGAGTGGCACCCCAGCCCCTTAGGATCCTCCAAGAGAGGTTGGCTATGCTTGGCTGTGCGGCTCTTGTGAGTGGAGGTTCTGGAGGCTCCCTTGGTCTGGACTTGCTCTCACAGAATAGCATTTTGATGAGTTAAGTGTGAGAGAATTAAAAACAACCCGATTAAATTTCCTTTATAAACGCACATGGGATTGGAAATGAAGGGGAAAGCGGCTTTGGGCAATTAAACTCTATGACCATGTTCTCCAAAAGCCAAGGGAGGGCTACCAGCACGTTCTCAGCCAGTTGCTCTACGCTTAGGCCACGTACATGCTTCAGCCCCCAAGTCGGAGGAAGTTCAGGCCCCTTCTCTGCCCCATCCCTCCTACGTATCTCTATGCCCAGCTCGCATCTCTACGCCACCTCTAATCGTGACAGTGCCCACAGCTGCCAGCATGACTGTCATTCTCACCTCCCCGTGGTCAGGCCAGGCCTATTCCCCACTGTTTAGGAAAGTAAACTGAGACAGGGGAAGGGTGCCACTGGACACATGCCTTTTGTCTCTGTTCTTGTTATGGAAGACATCACTCACTTACCAGGGTGCAGCCAGGGGCCTGGGGTGGGGGTCTCAGGTCCTTAGCCTCTTTGTTTGTGGTTTGTTCTGGGAGGAGGGAAGTGGGGCTGTGGGCAGGGATGGCAGGGCGAGGGGGGTCGGGGCAGTGGAACTTTTGAGGTCATTGGAAAGGCAAATAGAATCATTAACAGTTTCCAAAAATAACCAAGCAAGAGTGAAGTTCCCAGGAGTCTCTGCGAGTGGCAGGACTTAGAAGGGGGCAAAGGGGCACCTCAGAGGGGGCTGGTCACATTCCTCCCAGCGGACCTCAGGCTACCTGAGCTTCATCTGCAGGGCGGGTCAGGGTGGAAGAGGACGTCTCAGTCACTCATCCAGCTCCTCTGACAAAGTTCTCCTGCGTGCGCATATTTGTTGGGCTGAGGTCTGTGATAAGCCAGGCATTATTGTGTGATATTTTTTGACTACTTACTCGGAGCATCATTGACACGATTTAAGCTGTGCCATTTGAAGGGCTTGGAGTGGGCTCCATTGCTGACTGTATGGGCTGCACGTGCGAGCCCCTGCGAGCCTCAGCACCTGGTACGCTGGAGTCCAGATACCGGCCCGTGAGATACCATGACCTGAACTGTCAGGGCATGCGCTGCTCACCTCCTCACGCCACTGCCAGCCCTTCCTCTTGCCTCTCTCACACACAAAGCCACTAGTCCTCCTGTGGCTCCCGAGTTAACATTTCCTAAAATTCTGTAAAAATAGAGTTAGATAGCACGCAGTTTTTACGCCTTATCTGTGGGGATGGCTTCCAAGACCCAGAGCAAGCCTGAACCAAGACACTGCTTTTCGTCCTGCGCACAAACACCACAATAAAGCTTAAAGCTTAATTTCTTTTTTCTATTCAACCATAATATTTCATTTCTTGTTTTTCCTATTGAGCTATATATTTTCTTTGCTCCCCTCCCTTTCTCCCCCCTCCCCTTATGCCCTCTCCTATGACCCCCACGCTTGCAATTTACTCAGGAGAGCTTGTCTTTTTCTCCTTCCTATGTAGATTAGATCCATGTATGTCTCTCTTAAGGTCTGTTTGGTGTTTAGGTTCTCTGGGGTTGTGAATTGTAGGCTGGTTTTTCTTTGCTTTATGTCTAAAGGACACTTATGAGTGAGTACCTATGATTTTTGTCTTTGTGGGTCTGGGTTACCTCACTCAATATGATGTTTTCTAGATCCATCCATTTGCCAGCAAGTTTTAAGATGTCATTGTTTTTTTTTCTGCTGTGTAATACTCCATTGTGTAAATGTACCACATTTTCTTTATCCATTCTTTGGTCTAGGGGCATCCAGGTAGGCACCGTGCTCTCTGGCAGGTACACAGTGACAGAACCCTGAGGAGAGAGGGGCAGAATTCCCTGTGTTTTTGAGCTTTTTCACTGGGTGCTCTTGGAAGACCCAACCTGTTCTAGACACACAGGAGTCCTGGCTACTTCAGAAGGAGCAGAGAGGCCACACTGGCCAACTGAGTGATTTCCTTCACAGACGTTTAGCCTGGGGTAGAAATATCAGGTGTAGATACTGGGCGTGGATACTGGTGTGAGAGAAAATTCTGAAGCCCCGGGGAGGTGCAGGTCCAAAGCCGGGGAGAATTGGTTCGGTCACACTGGGTGCCTGGCCTTCACTCTGCCTCTGAGTGTTAGCATATCATGGGGTGGGGGCAACACGCACTCGCGCATGCGCTGAGAAGTCTTTGGAAGCTGAATCGGCTTGACCCCTCCCCTGCTGGGCCTGGTCCAGGACTACCAGCGCGCCAGGCTGCACCTGAAGAGGCATCTTTGTTTCTGTAATTTCGCCCGTTGGAAAACTCCCCGGTATTAATATTTATGAGAAATGACCTAATATCCCCGCCGCCTGCCGTGTGTTTGCTTAACATATTTAATGTGATTTGGGGGCTGTGTTACTTTTTAACTGCCTCGGTGAGGGGGCCTGACCTGTGGCTCCCCTCCTGGCCATGCTGCAAAGGCAACACTTTCCACAAGCCCTCCAAATTCCCCGTTTTAATGGCTTCAGAAAAGCCCTAGGTCCTACCTGCCTGAGCCATGGAAAGCTAGCCCTGCTCGAGGAAGGCCCAGAGCTGCATTCTGGGGGTCCAGGGACTCTGCAAGCTGATGGTGCAGACCGAAACAGGCATGCAGGGTGGAGCAGCAGTGGGATTCTGTGGGAAGGGAAGGAAAAAGCATTCAAGGGTTTTCTGAAAATAGCTTCTGTATAGTTCTAAGACAGCAATTTAAATAAGTGCTTTCTCCCGTTTCTCTGGAACACAAAGGTGATTGTTTTTACTCTGAAATAGATGGCCATTCCACTGTAAATTGATTTCTTTTTCTTAGCATCCCTTTGCGTGTTGCATTAGCTAATGCAGGGCAGCAGGCAAGCTCCTTGGGGTGACTGGGACAGTGCACTGGCCTGCACTTGACCCCAGGGGGGCCATATTCTGAGCAGCAAGTCTGCAGAAATGCCTGCACAAACCCTAGCACTGCTTCTCAAGAGCTGTGTGATGTGAACTGGCTGTCTTCATTTCTCTGATGCAGCTCCTCAGGGGTGGGGAAAACCTGGAAGCTGTAATTGTTTAAGGTCCACAGAGTCATTTGAAGGATCAGGAGATAGAGCTCGTCTGTGCTAGCAGCTTCCTCTGAGTGAGTGGCAAAAGACAACCCCGTAGTATTAGCTGGGGCTCTCTGGTAGGTCTTGGGCCCTCCCTGGTGAGTTGGATTGTGAGGCATCTTAGCTCTGTCATGAGTTCTGAGTGTAGGCATCTGGTCATCTTGTGACATGGAGTGGATAAAGTCAAGAACCTTGGGGAACAAGGGGCATTTCTCACCCGGTATCACCACATAGTCATCAAAATAGTGGGCACTGTGTGAGATCCGGGCTCTGCATTTCCTATAACAAGATGACCAAGGGCCTGGGGACTCATGCCCTGAGAACTTGCGTGATACAAAATGAAATGGAGAATGCCCATGGCCAGTCACCGAGTGTCCCCTAGGGATGAAAGGAATGCCACACCTCATCTGGTGGAGGAGGAAAGGATATTCCAGCACCATCTTACAGGGAATTCTGGTGGTGTTCATGTGATTCCCCCAAGCACACCAGAAACTAGGGTCCCAGAAGCCAGGTAGAACCATGAGCTGGTTTGACCCGTCCAGCAGGTCCAGTTATTCAGGGTCTGAAGAGGCTTCTACCTGAAAGTCATGAATGAGAGAAAGGAAGAAGACCAAGCAGAATTCAATTGTCAAGGTCTTATTTTATTAGGGAACAAGTACCAGTATATATAGTTCCGAAATGGGGAGCTTGGCTTGGGGTGGGGGGTCGGGACTTAGGGCAGTGAGCAGGAATTGGGGGTAATAAAATCGCTAGCTAGCACACCTGTGAAAAGGAAACATTCTTTTGTGGATAGATAACTTTGGAAGAGGGGCTCTCAGCAAACATCCTTAAAACAATGGTCTCCGTATCTCTGTTAGCTTCCTAGCTGGCTCTGTTAAACATTCTAAGTCAATGGTCTTTGCTAACCTCCTGCTATACTTTTTTAGGGCAAGGGTCCCTGACACTGGTTGATCACCCATGTGTTTTCTATGATTCTCCTGTGGGTGGACAGCTTCCTGCTTTACAGACTGCAATTCTGAGGCTCCCAGGAGTTAAGCGTTAAGCCTTACCAGAGGGCTGAGTGGGAAGATGGTCCTTGAGTCTGTCAGACCCCTGCCCCTCAGAAGAGTCTACTCGTGATTTGATCCCAATAAAGAAACAGTAAAAGTAGCAGCTAAGCCTCCTCTCTAGGTTTGGTCTAGTAGCCTGGACTGTGCCCATGTCCAAACTGATAAGTTTGGCGTCAGCATCCAGGGGTACCTAGGCAGTCTGCCCCAGTCCTCCTTCCTTCTGCCTTCTCTGTGGAGAAAAGGCAACAACTGCAGCCCACCCAAGGAGTCAGGCAGGGGGCAGGCAGATAGGGTGGGAAGGAAGGGGGTGGAGACCTCGGGAGAGGACCCTGCACAAATGTTCACTCCAGGATGGATACCAGCTCCTGGTACGCTCACTAGAAATGTGACACATGCTCGCCCTTCTTCCAGCTTCTGGATGGTGGGATGAAGATACAGCTCCTAGCCCCATCACTGGTGAGAGACACAGCCAGCTGCTGTCTCAGGCTGGCCCCTCAGCCTCCTAGACACCAGCACACAGATCAGTCAGTTCTAACACTTCCCACAGTGCTTCTCGAGTTTCACGCCGTGGGGATGATGTCATGGCAGCAGGCTGCCTGAGCAAGGGCAGAAAGAGGCCCCTCTGTTTCGCTGCTTCAAACTTGAAGGCTGGGACAAACCAGCTTCCTGGCACTGGGTGTTGGAATTCCTCTTCCTAGCTTCAGGAATGAGAGGCCAATGCTTTCACTCCAGAAATTTGGAATGAAGATATATATATATATAAAGATATTTATGTATGTTAACTATAGAGCCTATCTATCTATCTATCTATCTATCTATCTATCTATCTATCTATCTATCTACTTACCTACCTACCTGCTTACTATAGAAGACTTAGAAAAGACAGACAATAGGAAGAAGTAAAAAACTTTGAAAACCTTACCTTGTAATCCTTCCTAGTACTTTTCCACCATGTGTCTCGGCACCTCACCAAATAATCAATTGGTTGATCAATCAATTGATCCCTCCACCATCCAGTCATTTCCTTTCTTCCTTTTCTTCTTCCACCCAGGCGCTTAACCACTTATCCATCCATCCATATACCTACCATCTATTCACCCATCCAGCCATCAACTCTTGTTAAACCATAGGCAGCTGTTATCTCTTTAAACGAGAAAAGTGGTGTTTTCATATGGTTTAACCTAATGCCAGTGTTCTATTCATCTTTTGTTTTTTGGATATCACGTGCATCCACATGCCTTCTGTAAGCTGTTCTGTCCCTTAATGATGTCTCCATGACAGTAGGAGAACACTTGTCCTGAAAGTTCTGCAGAAAATACCCACCTGGCGGAAAGGCAGCTGTGAAAGCCATTAGCTGGTTTGCAGGCCTCCTGGGGCCGCCCTCTGTGGAGCACGGTCTGTGGGAGAGGATGAGGAGTCTCTCACACGCCGGTCACCTCCACTGTGCTGCAGCGCGGGGTATCTGCATGGTGACTTTAGGCAACACCGTGTTCCCTGATCCAGTGTCAGGTGACACAACTTTCATAATGAGCATTGTGATATCTCCAGGGCATCTTGAAGTACAGAGATGCAGCCAGTGCTGAAGGTGGGTGGGCTCTTACCTGCTCCTGCCTTAATGGGCCCTGCCGTGCTATGCAGTCCTGGAGGAAGACGGTCTTCTCTTTGCTTAGCTGTGAAATGAGGCTATGTGTGGTGATTACTTCCCTGGATGTGAAGGGTTGTTCAGCACAGGCTGGGCCATCTCAGCAAGGGTTTTTCTAGGAGAGGTTGGGCCAGCTAAGCACTGCCCCCACCCCCCATTCCCAGGGTGACCTGCCTAAGTGGAGAGGTTGCAGGGAACAAAATGCTCAGTTAGGCCGACTACAGGAGCACCGGGATATTCTGATGTCCTGCTGAAGTTTAACTGGAATGTGGGAAGGCACACATTCCCTAAGTGGGCAGCCCAGAGAATGGTAATGAACTGAGCATGTGTGTCACCAATTCCTAGAAAGGGATTATTTTGGTTTTTATGTGGAGTTGAGAAAGTCTCAACTCTGCCCATGGGCAAAATGTCCAGGGTGGGACAATAGGGCTGAACAAGATATACTCTCTGCCCAGGCACACAGGCCCTGCTTTTCAGAAATGGGTCCATGCTGGTTCTGTGGATGGAAATCTTTGGCCCAATGAGCAAAGCCCAAAGGAGGCTACTTGTGGACCCTGATGATCAGGAACCTAGAAAACACCAGAATGTTCTCTATTCGTAGAAAACAGGCTGTAATGTGCTTCAAAAGGAGAACACAGATGTGCATAACGTGACCTACGTGGTGTAAATTGTATGTGAGTGCATGACTGTGAGAACACGTGTGTATGCACATGTGAGTGCTTGCACATGTGCACATATACATGCTTGCGTTTCTGAGTGTGTCTGTGGCTGCTGCAGGGTGGTGACTAGATCAGCAGATGTGCGCATGCGCCTGCTGGGTCCCTGCTACTAGACTAGCTGTCTGGGTCCTGCGGTTAGCCTAGAACCATTTGCCCAGCTTCACACACTGCTCCATCTCCCCACTTGGCCACCACGCTTGAGCAGTGGTCACGTCAAGATGGAGGAGCCTCTTCATGGAGCCAGAGACCTGCACACCAAGGCCCACCCTCTCCACACATGGACTGTGTTAGCCGCCCCTCCCCCACTCTGTGTCCACCCTGTGTTGTGCCCTGGTGGTCAGCCCCTGCCCCACAGCCAGCCCACCTCCACTTCTAATTGGGCCTCAAAGCCATTTAATGGTGTCTGAGCGTCTGCAGGGCTGCTTGGGGCGGAACAATGCACCATTCATGTCCCGAACAGAACACTAGTGATCGGACTAATATCTTTAAGCTAAAAAACAAGACTTAATTGGGACAGATGCTGCAAATTCCAGCGCAGAAGCCCAGCTCCCCTGCGATCTGAACCAGGCATGTGGCAGGGCTTCGATTTTTAATAGCGCCTTTTACTTTTTTATTGGCATGCACAAAAACCCACTAATGCTCTGTGTGGCCAGTGGCGGGTCTCCGTGGAAACCTCCGTGGGCGCAAGGTCTGTGGAACCTTGTGGCTGGTCTTGTTTGGGTGGCAATAAAAACGTGCCATGTGGTGAGCCATTTCCCTTTGGAAACTGGTGTTGTCTTCCCTTCCTTCCTTAGATCCCAAACAGAACCTTGGAGGAGCCTTCTCCTGTGCTTAGATCTTCCCAGCATGCTTAGGGGCTGTCAGTCTTCTTGGATGTGTCCCCTGGTCATTGGATGAGCTCTTCCCTTGGCTTGGAGGCCACCACTCTAACACACTCCAGCCTTTTGATCTACGCTATTTGATAGCATATTCTCACTTTTAATAATATTATATTCCCAGGAAAGTCTTAGAAGCCAGTTGCTGACTGTATTTTAGACACAGTATCCAATACTTGTTGAGCAGCATGTTCTTCTCTTTGCTTTTTATTTTTCTTTCAGAGAAAATGAACCAGAGGTGCTGGAGAGATGGCTCAGCAGTTAAGAGTGCTGGCTACTCTTGTAGCAAAAAGACTGCAGTTTTAGTCCCAGGACCCTCACCAGGTGCCCTCAACTGCCTAAGCTTCAGAGAACCCAATGCTACCTTCGGGTTTCCATAGGCAACCACACACATGTGCACTTATCCACACAAAACAGACACATAAACACATAAAAATAAATCTTTTTTTTT
>JAQHUG010000212.1:882740-911286 GCA_028555095.1 Dicrostonyx torquatus
CTTACCCATCCCATCATCCACTTACCCATCCCATCATCCACTTACCCATCCCATCATCCACTTACCCATCCCATCATCCACTTACCCATCCCATCCACCCATCCCATCCACCCATCCCAGCCATCCACCCATCCCAGCCATCCACTCACCCATCCCACTCACCCATCCCAGCCATCTGCTCACCCATCCCATCTGGTAATCCATCCATGCATTTATCTCATTTATCATCTATCTACTCTGTTAATTCCATCTAAGCATTCATTCATCACCCATCCTTCCCAGCTATTTTCCAGCCATTTAGCTACTCAGATATTCACCATTCATCCATTGATCATCTAATCATCTAACCACCTACTTACCCACTTCCATCATCCATCCA
Organism: Dicrostonyx torquatus; assembly: GCA_028555095.1. Taxonomy (NCBI): domain Eukaryota; kingdom Metazoa; phylum Chordata; class Mammalia; order Rodentia; family Cricetidae; genus Dicrostonyx; species Dicrostonyx torquatus. The sequence goes on from JAQHUG010000212.1 coordinate 883,120, forward strand.
TCCATCTGTCCATCATCCATCCGTCCATCATCCGTCCGTCCATCATCCGTCCGTCCATCATCCGTCCGTCCATCATCCGTCCGTCCATCATCCGTCCGTCCATCATCCGTCCGTCCATCATCTGTCCGTCCATCATCCGTCCGTCCATCATCCGTCCGTCCATCACCCATGCATGCATGCATGCATGTATCCACCCACCCACCCATTCATCCCCTACCCAGTAGAGGCTTTGCTTCTGCTACTTGCCTACTGGTACTTCCTTACACACCGAATGAATATGCTTCTGTGAGTTATTGGATGGCTTCTTGGATGGGCTGGCACTTGAGCAGATGTCATAGACCCAGGGGAGGCCACAGGGGCTAAGAAGTCACCAAATAAATCCTTAGTACAGACTCAATGGTATTCCTTGTTGAAATATAGGATTTTTTAAAACTGTGTTTAAACTTTTTTTTTTTTTTGTAGAATGCATTGATCAGGTCTTAGGAGCACTTGAAATCCCTTCAAGGAGGTGCAGGGAGGGTTTTGCTCAACACAAACCAGCAAGAAATAAATGCCTGGGTCTGAGACCTGTGGTCAGAATCTCCAAGTGTTTCTCCGAGGAATGCCCTTTCTCAGGGGTTCTCTAGCCTCTCGGGACTCTAAGCGGTGCTAGCCCAGGGCAGTCCTGGCCATCATTTCCCCCACAGCTGTGAGGGTGAGGACTTTCTCTTATCAGCTCCCCATTTGATCATCTCCACAGAAAGCCACCAAGACTTTTGTTGACTTTTCATGGAGTTGGTTGCCCATGGTCTCTGTAGCATGAATTCTAATTGATCCTAATAAAAACTCAGAGTCAGCTATTACAGGATAAAAGCTGAAGGATCAGAGAAGCAGAGCAGCCAGCCACTAGAATTCTCACTTTTGCCAATGCCCAAACCAAAACCTCAGGGAGCAGCTTCAGACTGACTGCTCTGAGCACCTGTTTCCTCCCAACTTATATGCCTCTCTCCACCCAGTCATAACCCTTCCTCTCTCTACCTCCTTAGTGCTGGGATTAAAGGCTTGTGACTCCTAAATACTGGGATTAAAGGTGTGAGCCACCACCACTTGGCTCTGTTTCTCTTTTAGACTGTATCAATTTTGTGTAGCCCAGGGTGGCCTTGAACTAACAGATCCATCTGCCTCTGTTTTCTGAGTGCTGGGATCAAAGGTGTGAACCATAGAGGCCAAACAGTGGTGGCACACTAGTGTGACTAACTCTGCACTCTGATATCCAGGCAAGCTTTATTTATTAGATCATAACATATCACCACATTTACCCTTCTTTGTCTAATAAAAAAGGTTGTAATTTTAAGAAAAACTATATACAATAAGAATAATATCTACAATATATACAGGCAATAAGTACATCAACAATGTCTAGTCCATTTGCATTTGACAAATTCAGAGAAAATACTAAATTATCTATCTCGTATCTCGGTGAGTCCAAAGTGTTGCACCTTATTTACTTTCTATTCTAACTTGCATTACCAACTCAAAATTATCTTTTAATGTCTCTGAACCTTGTATACTTTACATCTCTTTAGTGAATTTCTTTTCTGAGTATGATAAACAAGAAAAACTTATCTATTCTTCAACTCCCTCAGAAACCTGAGAAGGAAATAATATTAACTGAGTATAAGCAGGAGATAAAAGCAAGAGACTTCAAGAAAATGTGAGAAATGATGGACAGTCACCCAAAGTTCCTCTGCAACACTGGGGATCCATCTTTAGGATGGCCTAAAATAACTGACAGACTTTTCTATGGAGCAGGAGTTTTGAAGGACTGTCCTGCCTTGTCTTGACATGGTTTAGCAGTCACCATATTTTGTGTCCTGCTTGTCCAATTAGGACCTCATACTGTCAGCAGTTGAGGCAAGGGCACTGCTAGGCATGGTCATGGTTCACTGCAGAAAACTGTTAGAGACTCAAACCCAAAATCACATACAGGAAAGCCTTTATCTAGAATTAGTACTCTATATGACCATTAATATCATGATAAAAAGTTTAAAATATATATTAATCGTACAGATTTTGAGATATTTATACCTTAAGAAGAGTTGTTAAAGAGTCAGAATGAAACCAAAAAAGTTGAGATTAGGTGGCGATCCAATAGTCCCTTAATTTGGGGGTACACTGGAGGGTGCACCCACTGAGTTTTCTTGATCAAGAATGCTGTATTGAAGTCATCAACAATACAACCGTGCGGACTGTGTAGCCCCATACTCCTGAGCATTACCGGCTCAACAGGAATGCAGTCCATGAGGAGACTCGGTACTCATTTGAGCAGGTATTTGGCACTCCTACCGCTCAGAAGGAACTTTTCATTGTTGTGGCTAGTCCACTGATAGATGACCTCATTCATGACAATAATGGCCTTTTGTTTACAAATGGTATTGCCGGAAGTGGAAAAGCTCACAGAATGACAGGTTCTGTGGGGGTACGGAGGTCTGCTTCCTCTTTGTTTGAACATGAGGATTTAACAGCACAGGGCCCTTCCTGGCAAACCATTGTGTTTTTAAATCTAGTGCTAGGAGAGCATAGAAATAACAGTGTGAAGTTGATGCCATATTAGAAAAGTGGAAAAGAGAAGCCATGGCCATTTCAAAGATCCCCTCCAGCGGGCAACAAGCAGAGCCAAAGTTTGCAGAGATGATAAATGCACCAGAATTCTGCAAAGCAGAAGTTGGTGTAGATGGTGTCTATGGTGCATTTGTCTTACATTGAAATCTATAATAATTCCATAGATGATCTATTGGGAGAGGTGTAGTCTAATCCCTACAATCTAAAATACTGTGAGAAGATAAGAACCACCATCTGTATGCTGCAGGATGTACAGAAGTAGAAGTGAAATCTATGGGAGAGGCTTTTGAAGCTTTTTGGAGCGGTCAGAAAGAGAGACATACTGTTAACACCCATTTGAATAGAGAATCCAGCCGTGCACACTAGCATGTTATGCATTCAGCTCATCCAAGCTCCCCTGGATGCCGATGGAGACAACGTCTTACAGGAAAAAGTACAAATTACCATTGGGTCAGTTGTCTGCGGAAGATGTTGCTGGATGTGAAAGCAGAAGGGATCAGAGTGCTTGAAGCTGGGCACATCAGTCAGTCACTAACAAGGCTAAGAACAAACTTGGAAGCCCTGGGAGAGAACCAGTATGCAACTAACAAGATGGTTCCATGTCCAGATTCAACGCGAACTCATCTGCTCAAGAGCTACTTCAGTAGGCGAGGGAAGGTGCAGATGATTGTTCTTTGGTGCGTGTGAATCGAAAGGTTGAAGACTTTGAAGAAAGCGTGCAAGTCATGAGAACTGCTAAAGTCACCCAAGAAGTTGAAGTAGTGAGACCAGTAGACAAGGGGATATATGGCTTGACACGCAGGACACGATACAGGAACCTGCCTCAGGGCCGCCCAGTCAGAGATGATCCTTTGGTGCCTTCATGCAAACTCTTGGATAGCAACGATTGTCCCGCGCGACCGTCTTGCCAGCAAGAACGACACGGCACACAAGGATCCTTCTGCAGTACGCTTTAATGCTTCTTGAGAGGGAGAGCATAAGCTTCCAGAGCAGAAACCCAGAGGTAGGGAAATCCTTCCCTTAAATAGAGGTTTCTCCTCGCCTAGGACATGTCAGCCCCTGGTTGGCTGCAACCCATCACATGAGATGACGCCACGGGATAGGCAGGATGGGACGAGGTGGAAAAACCCTTCGCATATGCGCAATGCACCTGTTTATTACTCGGGAACACAGGATCTGCACGCCATCTTGTAATGGTGAATAGCGGGCGCGGCTCCCCACAAACGATGAGGCCATTCCAAAGCTCATCAAAACCTTGGAACAATATCTCCTGCCCCAACTAATGACCGAGGAGCTGAACACAGGTGTATGACCTCAAAAAGAATTAGACAGTCTTTCAAATAAGGGAAATCACATCCAAGAAAAACTAAATGAAAAAGAAAAATGTATCTCAGAACAAAAATCAAAATCAGAACCACTGCCGAAGACAAACTCTGAAGCACAAGGAACGTTGCGAGGCAGCCACTCAGCTGGAGGTGCAGAATGAATTCTGGGTCATCGGTAAAGACGTCAAACAGCTGAAGGGGACTGTGATTCAACCGAAACCTGAGAAGCCAGAGGGACCCTCCTCAGAGCAGGACCTGGAAAAGCTCAGATCTGTCTCTCTTTCGCCTGCACCTCGTGATGTTTGTTAAGTCCAGAGGCGGACAATCTGTTCAGTTCACTGATGCTGGGACTTCTTAAAACAATTTAATTTTCAAACTTTAAATTTAAAAATTTTAATTTTAAAACAAGAATTGCTATGGTACTTGAAAATGAAAATCGTCAACAGAAGCACCTGCCCAACCAGATGGTACAGAGTTGGAACGATCCACTGTGATGTGACCACTGCTCGCCCAAACCCGGCTCTGGGCCATGACCGTCGGCTTGGGCGACCTCAGGAGCAAGCACGTGGGCAGGGGCCATGGTCCTGGCAAGGTGCCTGCAGGGTCAGGCATCTGTCAGCAGCTGGAAACCTCCCAGGGGAAAATATGCATTGGTCCTTTCCAGTCCCTCCTGTTCCCCAGGACTTCAAGGACTCAGCTTCCACACTGCCATTAATCCCCCTTAAGAAAAGTAGACTGGCTGCAGCTGGCATTGGACTCCAAGCAGTGGAAATGGGGACTGAGAGTGCAGGGTGGCCCTACTGGGACACGTGGAGGAGGACTTGGGCCCAGGCCAGAGAAAGCAATGTGACGCTAAGTTGCGCCCTGAAGCGGCTCTCTGGGCCCCTGGGGGCCTCGTTGCGGGATCAGGGCTTTGCTGCAGTGTGTCAAGAAGCCTGGAGCACACAGAGAGGGAAGGGAGAAGACTGGAGCCCTTTCGGCATGGGCAGAGTCCTGAACTGCGCGTGCACACCTCTCTGCCTTCCTGCCCGTGCACACTCGGTCCCACCGCACCTGGTCAGATCATAGAGGTTTAGGGCAGTGCTGGGAACGTCTTCCTGAAAGATATTGTGGCCTATGTTGAAGTATGGTCTTCCCAACAGGACAGAGAATTACTCAGACACAGTTACAATACAACTTGAGGATATGGGGACAAAGGTTTTAAAACCTTTCAACAAGTGACCGATGTCATCTTCAAAAGTGGACATCAAAGTACCTGGGACAAAGCCCAGAAGACAGGGACAAAGCTGGTTTCCATCCTCTGGGTTGAAAAATGCAGGATAGTTGGAGTACAAGTCAGAGGAAAGCGCTTCAATTTCATCCAAGTTCGCCTCTTAGACCCAAGAAAACCAAGGTCTAAAGAGTAACAATCAGGGTGCTGTCACCCATTAGAACCAGCCTGGCTGGGTACCGGGTTGACTTACCGCCAGAGGGCCAAGCTAAGTCTCGGGAAACACACTTGGAGCGAGTCTCTAACTCCGGCCTTGCCGGGTCTGTGGAAGTTGCCTCCTGGAGTTTTATCCCAGTCTTGCCCTGTCCTCAGGGAGGGTCTCTCTGGCTTCTCAGGTTTAGGTTAGATCACGATCGCCTTCAGCTGGGATTAAAGGTGTGCGCCACCACTTGCCTGGCCTCAACGGCTAACTAGTGTGGCTAGCTCGGCACTCTGATCCTTCAGGCAAACTTTTTGTTAGACCGTAAACAAAATATCACCACAGTCTCTGTGAAGGCTCATGTGAAGCGCGTGTCATCATCAATAGATGTCTTTGACTTTTTGTGGTTTGTAGCACGAATAATAAAAACCCAGAGACAGATATTGGGGTTCCAGCTGAGGATCAGAAAAGCAAAGCAGCCAAGCCACTAGAGAGTTCTTACCGCTACCAAGGCTCAAACAAACAAAGGGGCGATCCTGTCCTCAACACGGCGGCAGACTGCAAGGCTCTCCACCAAACCTCCGTATCTGTCTCTGGGTTTTTATTTTTCATGCTACTGTGGTTCCATTTATCATAATTCTCCATGTTTCCAGACTTGATTCTGTCCCCTGAGGCTGCATGGATAACTTGGGAGGAGTATGCTGCTCTCAACAGAGAAAAGGTGTGTTGTATTTCTACGCCCAGATTCCCCGCAGCTTGGATGCTACCCACCTGTGTGTCATCTTGTGGGTTTTACAGGCTAGCGGTCAACTCTGTTTTTGGCTCAGGGCCTCAGGGGGCAGCGTGGATGTGAGGTGGGTGGTGTTCCTTGCTGAACTTCAGGCTCTTTCTTCAAGTTTATGTGGCTGTTAGCAAAGGCCAGTTCCTAGGCAATGAGTGCCTTCATTTATGGCTACCAGCCAGGTTCTGTTCCAAGATCTCTTGCTGTTTTAAAGTCCTTACCATGTTGTCTCTCACGTCTTCAAAGTCACTAGAAAGGCCAGCTCTCTTGTTTAATTTCTCATATTCAAATATATTCCGCTGAAATACCTCTGCCTATCTTTAGGGGCTCATCTGATTAGACAAGGCCCTCCGAGAACAGCCCAAGAACATGCTCCCCATCAGCTGATTTGGCATCCTAATGGCACCTGCATGGCCAATCTAGCGCCCCTCAATCCTGTCGTGGGTATTTTGGGGTGTGCCCTAGCTCCTCTCAATCCTGTCATGGATATTTTGAGGTATGCCCTAGCTCCTCTCAGTCCTGTTGTGGGTATTTGGGGGTGTGCCCTAGCTCCTGCTATTCTGTGGGGCACCAACCTCGGATCCAGAAAAAAAGGAGCCACATTCTTGGAATGCTGAAGTTTAGAAACAGAGCCACAACTAGATTCAGTCTCTCAAAATAACAGAAGGCCTGGTTGTGACCTTTAACCTACACCCAGTCTCTCCAGCAGCCACCTGACACAATTTCATCCGTAGGGTGAACATTGTCCAATCTCTCAACTGCGCGTTGTCCTACTGTGCGTTCCAATTTTCCTCACACCTTCTCTACTATTGATGTAGGGTCGTGGTTGTGACTGGGAGCAGACAAGGGAGAATGAAAACTCGGAGAACGGCAGGACAAAGCTGATTCCCAGTTCCTCAGGTGTAGCGCGAATCCTAATTGATCTTAATGAGAAAAATTTGGAGTCAGCTATCAGCAACTGAAAGCTAAAGGGGCAGAGGAACAGAGTGGCCAGCCACTAGAGAGTTCTACCAATGCTCAGACCAAAGGGTCGAGCTTGCCCTCGGACTGGCCCCTCAGACTGGGATCATCTTTGTGTGAGCTCTGTTTCTCCTTTAGACTGGATCAATTTTATGTAGCCCTGGGTGGCCTTGGACTAACAGATCTGTCTGTCCCCTGAGTCCTGAGCTAAAAGGTATGTGCCACCCCTGCCTGGCCTCTAGTGGCCTAGCTCTGCACTCTGATCTTCAGGCAGGTTTTATTTGTTAGAACACAAACCAAATATCACTACACTCAGGTGACCTCAAGGGGGCTACTAGACAGCTGAGGAGGGCCTCTTCCTAATACGCTAGTCAGAATAAGAAATATCTTCAGAAATAAATCTCACTAATACTCTTGGTACGTGGTTTTATACTTTCTGATGTTGGACTATCCTTGCATTCCTCTGTTAAGTTTGGCCTTTTAAAAATGTTGGCCGGTTTCACATTGCTGAGTTTAATTTTTAACTGTTTTACTTACTATTTTAAGACTTCATTTCCATAAGTAAGTGCAACTTGCACTTTTCCCTTCTCGTAATATACACTCCTGACACCAAACATTACATCAATTTTAGTCATATTTAAATAATTCAGAGGGCTGGAAGGGGGCTCTGTGGTTTGTTTACACGTGTTTGTTACACACATGCTTGAGGACCCAGGTTTGGTTCCCAGCTCCGACCTGATGGCTCACAAGCATCTATAACTCCAGTTCGATGGGATCTGACACCTTTTATTATAACTTCTCCAGATGCCGGCATGCATGTGGAACAGATACGTATATGGAGGCAAAATACGCATAAAATAGATGGATCTTTAAAAATTAAAAAATAAGGCCAGATGGTGGTGAGGCATGCCTTTAGGCAGAGGTGGGAAAATCTCTGAGTTTGAGGCCAGCCTGATTTGCAGAGCGAGCTCCAGGACAGCCAGGGCTGCACAGAGAAATCCTGTCTCAAACCAACCCCCCAAATAATAATAGTAGTTGGCAAGTGGCGTTTCATTCTGTTATTCCAAAGTTTGTTTAGACCCTGGGCTTTATATTTATTATTCTAGCGACTGTAAGAACACTGCTCTGAAGGATAGTTTGTATTTATTATTTTAGTGACTATAAGAACACCATTCTGAAGGATACTTGGTTTGAATTTCTTCGGTTTTCCCTCTACTATGCTTCTCCGTGCCAGCGTTTAGTGGTCATGTCCTCCTAGCCTGCTTCCACCTGCCAGGTCCTTCGGCTTTCCTCTAGGGTTTGTGGCTATGTCACTTCCAGCGCTTCCTCCAGACTCAGATGCTTAGGGAACAACCTAATGGAGGGTTTCTTTTGGCTCATGGTTTCAGAGCTTGGCTGCGTGCACTTGGGCAGAACGCCACAGCAACTGGGATGTGTGGGGAAAGTAGTCTGGAGTGAGGTGTGGACTGAGGGCCAGGTACCTCCTTCTACAGCGTGCATACATGGTCTAGTCCCGCTCCACCTCCTCCGGTCCCCCGAACATCACCAGCTGAGGAGAGTGTAGAGGACCTTCTCTTGGGGAGTATTAGTTCAAAGTGTGTTGCGTTTTTCCCGACTGCTTTTGTTAACAATTTAAAGATGTATTTGATTTAACCTGTGAGCAGGAGGCTGCATCAGCAAGGAGCTGACAGGAAGTGGCAGGAACCACGGGAAGAAGGTTTTTGTTGGGGGGAGCAATGGTTTTTAAGTGAGGGTAGAGAGAAGGACAGGGGGCATGGAAGATGCCAGCAAAGAGGGAACGTTAGTTACCAGCTATTCAGCCTCTCCGAGTGAGCAGAATTCCAGGTCCATCATTGGCTTGTGACTTCTGTAGATTTAGAGAAGTTACCTTAGTTGCTTGGAAAAGCTTGGTGCCTGAGGGAACAAAATCCCCTCAGGCCACCACCCTTGCTTGAGGGGCAGCCATAGTACGTAATAAAACAAGATAACGGCAACCTTCCACCTCCCAACCATGACCATGGCCTCTATGAACAGAAGACTTCAGATAGTTTGAAGAATGTCCACAAGCCTGAGCTCATTTTGTGTTCTCAGAATTTTGTGGTTATAGATTCAGGTCAAGGATGTCTGAGAATATTATATCCTGTTTGTGAGCTATCACTATGTCTTTGGGTGTGTTGACCTTGACTCTAGGTTAAGGTGATATTTAAGAAAATCTGCCAGATTTTCTTCTAAGAAGTTAACTGGTTTTTTTACTTATAATTAGAGAACATTTTAAGGATATTCAAATCTCCTGGTTTTTTTTCTTTAAAAGATGCCTACACTAACTTCATTGGAGGATATTGCCTACAACAATTTTAATGTTTTTTTATAAAATAAGATTTATTTTATGTGTGCGTGCATGCGTGTGTGTGTTTGTGCATATGCATGTGTGTGTGTCTGTATGTGTGCATATTTACAAAGGCCAGAAGAGAGCATTAGATCCCCCTGGAGCTGGACTTATAGCAGTGTGTGTGTGCATGCGTGTGTGTGTGTATGCACGTGCATGCATGTGTGGGTGTATGTGTACTTACAGCAAGTTAGATTAAACAGTCAAACCCTCTGGAAGATCAACAAATGCTCTTAACTGCTGAGCCATCTCACCAGACCTTATTTTAGTTATGTATGTGTGTGTGTGTGTGTGTGTGTGTGTGTGAGAGAGAGAGAGAGAGAGAGAGAGAGAGAGAGGAGAGAGAGAGAGAGAGAGAGGGGAGAGAGAGGAGAGAGAGAGAGAGAGAGAGAGAGAGAGAGAGAGAGAGAGAAAAAAAAAAGAGAGAGAGAGAGAGAGAGAGAGAGAGAGAGAGAGAGAGAGACTGTATGTCTGTGTGTTGGCATGTGCCTGCCAGTGCAGGTGCCAGAGGAGGCTGGCAGAGGGTAGCAGGTCCCTTGGAGCTGGAGTTACAGGCTGTTGTGAGCTGGTCGATGTGCTGGGAGTGAAGCTCACCTGTCCAGCCCCACTACTGCGGTTTTTAAAGGAGAATTTTGAATTACCGTAGACTGTCATTTGCATACATGGATTGCCACATGGCTTGGGTGTGTGGGGTGACAGGGTATTGCTTCTCTCGTGTTGATTCACCATCCGTGGACTGGTTGGTATTTTTCTCCTCTGAGTGGTAGCCCAGCTGTCATTGTGTTGCATTTAGTTCTCAATGGACAGCTTTGCCCAGTGAGAGGCTCTTCTTGATGAGGTTCTGGGTCCTTTTGACACTGCTACTCCATTAAGAAATAAACGTGCGTTAGCCCCCTCTCTACTTGCTGGCTTCGTAAGATGTTTGTGTTTTCCATGTGCTAGCCTCAGAATCCACCACTTCTCCACGGACATTTTCCCTGATCAACTTTGTTTCCAGAAGCTGTAGATTAAACCACTGTGGTTAAAGCCTGCATGTGGATCTCCTAATGGCCCACTGCACAAGTGGTGCGCTCCAGGGGCGGAGCCTGGTGGAAGGTCCTTAGCTTGAGGGGCGGAGCCTGGTGAGGGGGGGTCCTTAGCTTCAGGGGTGGAGCCTGGTGGAAGGTCCTTAGCTTCAAGGGCGGAGCCTGGTGGAGGGTCCTTAGCTTCAGGGGCGGAGTCTGCTAGAGAGTCCTTCCCTAGGAGGGGTGGGAGAGGCAATTCCAGTGGGAGATACTAAGTGGTTATTCCAAAGTTCTGAGCCTGGCTCTATGCAGCCATTCTGGCTTCTCACTTCAGGGTGTGACTTCCCACTGTGTGCACTTTGTTATCCTTATGAGGGCCTCTTGGCCTCTTCCACTCTCTCCTCTGTGAGCTAATTAACCTCTCTTCTTTAGGAAGTTAGTCTGCCCAATTAACTTTCATTAATTGGGTTTGAATGTTGAGTAGGCCTTGTGTTCTTGGGGTACACTCCACGAGATAACAAGAAATAAGAATCCACTCTATTGTTTGAACAGTTAGTATTTTTCATCAATGCCCATGAGGAATTCTGGCCCATAGTCTGGTGTGGGAGGTTCTTCTGTCTATGTGTTGCTTTCATTGGTTAATAAATGAAGTGTTTTGGGCCTATAGCAGAGCTGTAGGGGAACAGAGCAAGATGGTGAAAACTAAACAGAATGCTGGGAGAAAGGAGGTGGAGTCAGAGAGATGTCATGGAGCTCCCAGAGTCAGACATGCCTTTGTCAGAATCTTTGCTGGTAAGCCACTGCCATGTGGCGATATACAGATTAATAGAAATGAGTTAAATTAATATAAGAGCTAGCCAATAAGAAGCTAGAGCTAGTGGACCAAACAGTGTTTTAATTAATACAGTTTCCGTGTGATTATTTTGGGGCTAAGCAGCCGGGCTCTCTCCTGCAACAAGAGACCCTCCCTTTTCCCTCTGTGTTAGTCCACTATAGCAATCAGAGTAATTTTGACTTTGCAAGTTGAATTCTGTTTTTATCTCTTTACTTTCTGATGATTGTTCTGTGCTCAGGTGTGGATCTCTTTGAGTTTATTCTGCTCAAAGGTAAGCTTTTAGAATATATAAATGAATTTTTAAGTTGATTTTGGACATTCTGATCTTAATTTGCCCACTGTCAAGTTCATCAGCTCTATTGTTAGTCAAATCCGCTGTTCACTTCATCTTGTACATTTCTTCACTTATTATATTTTCAGCAGCAGCAGAATCTCTGCTTGATTACTTATTGATTTATTGCTATTCTCTATTGGTAAGGCATCCCCCCTCATTGCTTCCTTTAGACCTTTAAACACATTTTCAATAGTTTTGCCTAGTAAATTTAGTATCTGACTCTCTTGGGCACAGATGTTATTGAAAGATTAGAAAATGTCTTCATTTGTTAGCTATTTTGACCTATCTCCTCCAAAGTTTCATAAGTTTTGGCTGAAATGTGGACATTTTGAGCAATATAGTGTGGCAGCTCTAGAAGTTGTATTTTTCTCCCACACTCTAGAGATTTTGGTTTTTTTCTTGTCTGGTTTTGTTATTTGTTTATATGGTAGAGTTCCTGTGAGATCCATTTTATTCCTTTTTATTTATTTATTTAACAAACCAATCCCAGTTCCCCCTCCCTCCTTTCCTCCCGCTCCCCCATCTTTCCCCCACCCCACGCCCCATCTACTCCTCAGAGAAGGTAAGGCCTCCTCCCACCCTGGGAAGTCAACTAAGTCTGTCCCATCATCTCCTTGAGGCAAGACCAAGGCCTTCCCCCAACCCCACCCTGTGCTTATGCTGAGCAAAGTCTCTCCATAGAGAATGGGTTCCACAAAGTCAGTTCATGTACTAGGGTTTAGATCCTGGTCCCACTGGCACACACTGCCCAAGCCCCACCATTGTCCCCTGCCTTCAGGGGGCCTTGTTCGGTCCTATGCCTATTCCCCTGTTGTCAGTCCTGAGTCAATGAGCTCCCACTAGTTCAGATCACCTGATTCTGTGGGTTTCCCCATCATGGTCTTGACCCTTTTGTTCATATTATCACTCCTCCCTCTGGGAGCTCAGCCTGACACTTAGTTGTAAAATCTACTTTTTTTTTATCTTGTGTGGCCACTAAAATGCCTGCTCACCTGCCTAGTTGGAGGCCAATTAATGTTTGGGTATGAATTTCTTTCTTAGATGTTTCATTTAAGGGTGTGGGGGTTGGAATGCTGGGATTACAGATGTACGCTGCCACATCCAGTGGGTTCTGGGAATCAGACTTTACGTCCTCAGGGTTTGGGACAAGCACTTTTATTGTTGAGCCATCTCACCAGCCCTAAGAGATTTCTTGAGGTGAGAAGTCTTCCAGATGTTAGCGAGTGTGACTTCAGTCCCTAGCAGGCTGTAACTCTGGCTCTAGTTCTTGCTTCTGCAGAATCTCAAGGTCAGTCAGAATCAAGCAACTAATTAATTTTGATCATTTTTTCCTGCATTCTCCTTGATTTTCTACAGTTATAAGATTTTGAGTCTTTAGTCCACTATTCTGGAAGTTCTCTTCAGGAGAAAATTTAAAGCTATATTGTTGTTATTATTATTATTATTATTATTATTATTATTATGTATCTATGGGGGTTTGCCTGCACGTATGTCTGTACCCCACATGTGTGCAGTACTTGTGGAGGCCAGTATGGGGCACTGGATCCCCTAGAATTGGAATTACAGACAGCTGTGAGTGGCCATGTGGGTGCTGGGAATTGAACCCGGGTTAGAAGAGCAGACGGTGCTCTTAACTGTTCAGCTATCTCTCCAGCTCCAGGAGACATTTTCAAAATTCCCATCTCTATGTCAGCTTTGTGCTAGTCAAGTGGAATATGTGAGACAGGTAATGAAGAGATATAGCTTCTTTAGCTCTCAGTCATAGAGGCTCGGCTTCTCTGATCAGGTTTCCCTACAGTTTGGGCTTCTGTTGATGCCTTTGAGTGGCAGGCAGAAGCACAGCCCCAATGACCTTAGCACCTCCCACTAGGACCTTGCCTCCTAATGGCTGACAGCACTTCCCTGTGCTGGCACTGCAGGAGCTAAGGATTTATGGAGAACTCATTACACCCAGACATCATCATCTTAGTCAGGACCAGGTAGATACTCCCTCCTGTCACACCCTGCTCTGAGGGCAGGTTTGCTAGGAGCCACTCTTTGCTGAGATTGTGGTAGGGACAGCAGCTTTTTGTAGAAGTCATAGGTCTGACTTCTGCCCCTTGAGGGTACCCATTCTGCCCCATCCTAGGAACCCATTCTAAGCCCCATTGAACCAAGACCAACATCTGGGAGCCAGCCCCAGGTAGCACAGCCTTACCTCACGCAGTTGCTACTTTGGATCATGTTATTCATTTTGAGCCCCCTGGAAATTTCCATTACTCTTTTGCAAGCTTGGTCCTGCACTGAAAGATACACTTGGTATTTTACCTAGCCTTTCTATGCTCGTTCTTCTCTAAACAGGAGTGTTCTCTGGTCATCCTGATCGATACACTCTCAGGGAAAGGAACTCTCCCGGTTTTAAAAGTCACGCGGACATCCACACTGCTATCAAAACACGACGTGTAGGCCTTAACCTGAGTGTGCCCAGAGCGCCAGGTGCAAACAGGAGACCCTGATTCTTGTGCCCTACTTCAGCCACCTTGATCCTCTCCAGGGGTTTTTACAATGTGAGTGTTGGGGCCCATCTGCTGACAGGACTAGAGAAACCTCCATGGTCCCAGGGCCTCTGCCCAGACAAAGCAATGTTCTGTGACTGAAGGGAGATGCTGGAGTCCCAAATAGTGAGTGGCAGAGACAGCGTCTGTCAGGATGCAGAGGGTGAATGTTCAGAGGCCAGACCCAACGCACAGCAGCGAGATTGTCCAGGAAAATCAGACCAAGGGAGTGGTGAGGAGAGGTGGTGCCCTGGGAGTAGACAGGAGACACAGCTGAGTCCAGAAATCAATGCTTCCAAGTTGGAAGTGATAGCGAGGACTGGAGGGACAACGCCCAGGGAAGCCTGGAACAATATGGAAGGACCGTGTCTTATCTCATGGAAGTCATAATCCAGCAGGGCACCAGGGTCTGAGTGAATACACCTTCCTTGTACTTCATGGGTCTTCAGAGCATCAGGAATTCCCAGTCACTCACAGACACCCTGTCTTAGTCAGTGTTCTATAGCTGTGAAGAGACACCATGGCCACAATGCTTTTAAAAGAGTTTTATAATTTAATTATAATTAATTATTTAATAATAATGAATTAATTTATAATTAATTATTTATATATTATATATTATATTAATTATTTATATTTATATATTAATAATTTATAATTAATTATTTAATTATAATTAAAAATAATTAAATAATTAATTATAAATTAATTGATCATAATTTAGTCGGGGATTGTTTGTGGTTTCAGAGGTGCAGCCCATTATCATCACGGTGGGAAGCACAGCAGCAGGCAGGCAGACACGGTGCTGGAGAAGGAGCTAACAGTTCTACATCCGGATCCAGGCAGCAGGAAGGGAGAGACACTGGGCCTGACTTCACATTTTGAAACCTCAAATCTCACTTCCAGTGACACACTTCCTCCAACAAGACCACGCCTCCTAATCCTTCTCAAGTAGTGCTACTCTACGACGACTAAGTATTAAAACATAGGAACCTAGAGGGGCGATTCTTATTCAGACCACCACAGTCCACTCCCTGGCCCCCATAGGCTTGGAGCCAGATCATAATGCTAAATGCATTCAGCCCATCTTCAGAAGTCTCCATAGTCTAGCAGAGTCTCAACACGGTTTCAGAGTTCAAAGTTTCTTCTGAGACTCTCTTAACTGTAATTTTTCCTGTCAAATCAAAATCAAAAGAGTAGGTCACATACGTCCAACACACAATGGCACTGAATATATTACCATTCCAAAAGGGGCATAGTGAGGAAATACTGGACCGAAACAAGACCTAGAACCAGCTGGGCAAACTCCCAGCTCTGCATCTTCATGTCTGACGTCAAAGGGCTCTTCAGATCTCCAGCTCCTCTCAGCTCTGGTGACTGCAGCAAAGCTGCTCTCTCTTAGGCTGGTTCCACGCCCAGTCTGCAGCTCTCCTTGGCCTGTATCCCATGGCTCCAGCATCTCCAGCATCTCGGGATTTCCGAGACAATCCGCGCTTCAACTTCGCAGCCTCATGCAATGGCCTCTCTAGGCCTCCGTGCAGGGACACCTCTGACATATGCCGGGTCTAAGTGGCTTTCTTTAGCTGCAGAGAGAGATTCTATAACTCCTTGTATCCTTGACTCTAAAGCTAGAACCACGCAGCCAAATCTTGCCACTTGCTGGGGCTGGAACATGGCCCCCTTAATCAATTACAGCTGCCTCGGCTTTCTGTTGATGGTTTCTTTCATTGCTGAAGCTTTGCTTCCTTTTCACAAGTTGGAAGCTTAGCCGGGTGGGGTCTTGCCCTGAAGTCACCACTAAATCTGTATTAGTCAGATTTCTCTAGAGTAACAGAACTTGTAGAATGAATCTCTCTATATAAAAAGGGGATTTTTAAGAATGACTTAACAGGCTGTGGTTCAGATAGTCCAACGGTAGCTGCCTATGAACAGAGGTCCGAAATCCAGTGGCTGTTCAGTCCATGGTGCTGGATGTCTCAGCTTGTCTTCAGTACACACCTGAACCCCACAGAACTCGGCCAGAACGCCAGAGGAGGGATGGACTGGCTGGAGAGGCGAGAACAAGTCGGCAAAGAGCAAAAGCTTCCTCCTTCCAAGTCCTTACATAGGTTTCCAGAGAAGGTGGAGCCCCAGTTAGAAGTGGGTCTTCCCACTTCTAATTAAGCAACAATCCCTCACAGGTGTGCCCCTCCAGTTGGGGTTCGAGTTAACATCAGATGAAGTCAAGTTGACCGCCGAGGACGGCCATCACACACTGCTGTTCTTTTACCCAGCCCTGAATGGTACACACTGGGTGTCCAGTTTCATTTCCTGCTTTTCCCCTGTCCCTGGACCTCTACTTAGTCATTTCTCAGCTTGGAGCTTAGAGAGCAGCAGTGTGGCACAGCTCAGCTTCAGGTCCCAGGGACAGGGTCTTGCCGAGATATAACTGCTAGGTGGGTTGGTAGACGCTGGCACCGGAAGGATATGTTCTCTCCATTCTGAACGCTACCATTAGCATCGTTTTTGGCCAAGCATATTCCTAGACATGGGGCTCTCTGTGTGGTAGACATAGGTTATTTAGACCCTTTTATCTCGGAGGCACCTGTTCCCTCTTCTTTGAGGGGTCTGAGGAGCATCCCAGAGCTACCACGGTGAAGATTCCCGGTTGGTTTTTTATCACCACGGAGTCCCTGTTATTAATTATGACTGCTTATTCTGACAGTTCATTTTTGTGTAAATTTGTCATTTGTGCCGACAGGAAGGGGCTGCTGGCATATCTTCTCTCAGATCTGAAGACACAAGGCACAGTCATTTGTCCAGGGACTGCTCCCGTAGAAAGGCCAGAGTAGGAACGGCAAGACAGGGGAGAGAAACCTTACGGTCTCATGCACAACGGAAACAAATGTCTGTCCATTTGTTTGTCTGCCTATCTGTACCTCAGTGGTCAGTCAGGTATTGGCTGTGCCCTTCCTGGGGTGCATAACTTCCCAAGCAGAAGAATAGCTCTAAGTGGACAAGAGGTGGAAACCATAAGCCATGAGCTCCCAACACACCAACAATCAGGAGACGAAGTCATTGGTCCAATGGCTGATGCCCCAAGAACATCCACAATTGTCTGAAGGATATAGCGAGCTCATATTCATGTCACCAGGGATCCCTGGCTCCTGGAAACTCTCTACCAGAGGGTGTGTGCTGATCGAGAGCCCATCGCTGAAGCTGGATCCACTGCTTGCTGCTCCCGCACCACCGAATGTTGTGGTTTGAAGGTGAACTCTCTCTAGTAGGCTTTTGTATTTGAACAGTTGGTCCACCGCTGGTGCTGCCATTGTGGAAGGTTCTGGAACTTTTAGGATTTGGAGCCTGTTGGAGGAAGTAGGTGGTTGGGGGTGCACCTGGAGGTTTTGCAATCCAATCCCACTTCCCATTGGCTCTGTGCTTCCTGACCACAGAGCCTCCAGCTTCTTTCCATGCCCATCTTACCATGGGTCCATGGCAACTCCCTAAGGTGTAAACCAAAGCCAGCCTGCCACAAGATGCTGTGGCAATGTATTTTGTCACAGCAACAACACGCCTAGCTACTCTCATGCCACACTCCAGGCTGGCTGGACTAGTGAGAAGCCTGAGTCCTAGTCATTGCACTAGGTACATCAGAGCACTGAGTATCGAGAGGTGCCCGGGGAGTCACATGACACAGGAATTTCCCCTTTCTGCTTTGCAGCAACAGCTCAGTTCTAGGTGACCAAGGTCAGCCCCCAACCAGGGTGATTCCTCCATCTGCACCTGCTGATCTACTGATGTAGGAGGGGCAATGGTGGCAGGATGGAGTGGTCTTTCTGTGGTCCTCGGATAAAGACCTGGTCATCACAGAGACGTGGTGTGAGGGTGGGCAGATGCATTCCCGCGGTGGGTCATTTGGGATG
Organism: Dicrostonyx torquatus; assembly: GCA_028555095.1. Classification (NCBI taxonomy): domain Eukaryota; kingdom Metazoa; phylum Chordata; class Mammalia; order Rodentia; family Cricetidae; genus Dicrostonyx; species Dicrostonyx torquatus. Next base: position 901,191 of record JAQHUG010000212.1, read on the forward strand.
ATGGTGATTATGGCCTGCATTCTATCCCACGCTCTACCTGCCTGGCTGGTTCTGAACGTGGCTGTGGAAAGCCAGGGAGTCCATAGCCACGTGCCCGCAGCCACATTTTCCTGCCACATTCATCGTCTCTGTCGTGTTACCCAGAATATATGCCAGCCCAGGTCAGGAACCAACATGGACCGAGCAGCTAGGTGCCATCTCTGAGAGCTGGAATTATGACATAGCAGGTCTGTGTGTGACGTGGGGAGATAGGACATTCTACAGAAGCAGCTGTCACATCCAGAGAGTGAGGAAGCACCAGGCTGTGGACCTCATGGGTTCAAACACTGCCACCATACATGCTTTAGTGGTGAAGCTTGCTCAGACCTGAGGGGCTGAGGACAGAGGCTAGGTCACCTATCTACTTGGCTTTTCTATTTCCCCAGGTCACTTACATGCTCATTTTCTGTCCCTCTTTGACTTTGGACATTTTCCTCTCAGGCCTAGGCTACACATTAAGTATTCATTGTGGCTCGTGATCTTGTAGGTTTATAACCAGCATGATACTCGAAGCTCTGCCAACTGGGAATGTCTCTGACTCCCGTCTGGGAGGTCTTGTTTGAGGAAGAAGAGAGTAGCAGCCTTGTTTTGGCTTGCACGGAAAGCCGAGCCGAGTCTGTAGTGGCAAGTGCTTTTCTTTCAGGAAGCCATGGCGTGAGCAATGGGAGAGAGATTGGTAGGACAGGGAGGTGGATATGGGGTTGAGGCCACCAGACTGGGCAGTAGCATTATACCCTCTGCACTGGCTTGAGCTTGTCTCTAGATGACCCACATCATCGGAGGCTGGCATCCAAGCTCTACCTTGGTGAGTCTGTCTGTGAGCAGTTCTTGATGGGCGATTTTAGCTGCTTGGTCTCTTGGTGTCCTGTAGACAGAGGTCTCATGTTTGCCAGGAGCCACTTTGGATTGGCAGTGTTGTTAATGCACACCCATGGGTAACTTCTCTGCACCTAGTGAAGAACCCACAAGTGCCATGGGTGCTGTACCAACTGTTACCAAGGTTTCCAGCATCTCACTCCTGGGAGTTGGGGTAGACAGGAGGAGGAGCAAGACCACCCTTGTTTTAGGTTGAATTCCCAATGGCAAATTCCACCTTAGGCACAGATGCACGGAGGACAGTGGAGTTCCACCCCTAGCAGGATCAGTGGTGACCACTGTGATGTCTCTTCCTGTCTCCACTGACAGGTGTACCAGTCCCCGTGTCACCGTGGAGTCGAAGCCACTGCTGCGGCTGAGAAGTGCCCAGGTGAAGCTCAGATATACAGTACAGTGCTGTGTGTGGACATGTCCTATGGTCCTAGGGGAGCTGGGAAGACAAGCCAAACACTGCTCAGGAGGCATGGTCCCTGTGCTTTCTGAATTGAGGATCTCATGTAGGTGGACTGGCCAATAAAGTGTAAGCAGAAGCCTGTACACAGTCCTTCAGAGTGTTGAAGGACACGACGCCCGCTGCCTTGGGTTCCAAGAGACTTCATGGAGACAAGCATGCAGGTGCAGGGTGCTGAGATGTGCCTGGGGCTGCGGAAGCCTCGAACTGGCCCCACACTTTCCATGTCCACGTTCAGGGGACTGTTGGGAGTCTAGGTCAGCTGCTGGGCAACAGCCCTTAACTGCTCTCCTGGAGGATCCAGAGGACTGGGCCAAAGAAATTGGTGACATGAGGCTGCAAGATATAACCCTTGTCCTCAGAATCAATGGGTAAGCTTTGGAGCAGTGTTCTTCGTCCCCTCTGATGGAGCTGCCTCTGTCACCTGACCCTAAACTCAGCAAAACCAAGGTCTCTGTGAATGGCAGGTCCTTGGGAGCTGGCGGGAGCTCCAAGCATCTCATTTTGAGCTCAATGCTCATTCTTCCAAATCCTGAGTCTGTTGTCCATAAAACACAGCTCTGACTAAGGTACACTTTGCTGAGAACTTTCTCGGAGAGAGGCAGAGGTCACTGACACTCTACACAGCCCCGCTGGCCTCTCCACACACCACCAAAGCCCCTCAAAAGGCCTTGCCTCCCAAGCTGGCACAGACTCTGAAGTGAGATGTTGCTTTTTGGGTAACTTACAGTTCTGTGGATTTTCTCAGAAAGATGTCAGGGTGAGGGGAGATGATTAGTTTTGAAAGATGAGCTAATGGCTATGGGTGGCTTCATGTCCAGAGATGGAGACCACAGTGAAGACATCTGAGCACCCAAGGGCCCCCCCAAAGTCACCCAGAAGAGGCGCAGAAGGGGGGGTCCTTCGTACAGTCTGATATGTGTGCTTGTTCGTTTATCAGACAGTTGGCTCCGAGACTTAAGAGCTAGCGATGTTCTGAGAATCTGGTTGACAGAATATCAGCTTCTGTGACCACTACAAGAGACCAGAGTGGAACAGCACAGAGCCAAAGGTCACACATCTTTTTTTGTGGTCACACAGTCTGTCCACCTGTGTGGTCACATCTTCCCCATCTCTCCTCTCTACCGAGGGTGCCGGAAGTAGTGTTTGAGGCCCACCCTAATTCAGTATCCTTAACTTTAGCTTACCTAATTATGTCTGCCAAGACCCTGTTGACAACTAAATGTGTGTTTTGGGATTCTAAGTGATACAAGTCTGTGTGTGCATCGGGGGTGAGTGGGTGCAGTCTGACCCAGTGAGTACACAATGGCTTACATGCTCCCCAGAATTCAGGCCGAGCCAGTCTTTGTCTGCACCACATTCAAGCTCGGTCTCTTGAGACCCAAGTCCATCCTTCTGGTCTGAGAAGACCAGACAAGAAGGAGGCAGGTGGCCCTCTGATGGGCCATGGCCAGCCTGGGCACACCTACCAGCCAGAGGGGCCATGGGCCTGACTTTCGCCCTCTGATTCCCCAGACTTAGAGAGCGGATCCTTCTGAGGTCCTGTGGTCACAGAAACTGATATTCTGTCTATGGGAGTCTCAGAACATCGCCACCTGGCACACTCTCCCCTCTTCCAAACCCACAGAACTTGCTCACGGTGCAGCCAAGCATGTGTGAGAGTGTTTGACTCTGCATCCAGCTTTTTGAACTTCCTTGGGGCCTCCCAGGCTGTGCACAGTGGGCCAGGGTGCTCCATCTCCTCTTGGCAGGACTGGTTAGGCAGCAACCTCACCGTGGACATGGACAAAATCCTTCCACCTGGAGCTAAGACTCCATGGCCATGATAAATCTTTCCCCCTCATCGTGTCTGGCTTTCGGAATCACAGTCTGCCATTTGTAACATGAAAAATGTCGGTGTGCTGGCTGGAAGGGGCAGGCACATGGTAAGACAGTTAATGCTCCCACCTCAGCGTCAGACACAAAGCCTTCTCTTTCTGCAGCTGGAAAGGGGTACGGCCCGTGAATGCAAAGAGCCCTTTCAACATTGGATTTTAAATTATTTGAATTAAATCTGGAATCCTTCCGGGCCCTGAGCTCTCTCGGTTATTCATCACTGGCTAAGTGTAGAAGTCTGTTCGGCCTCTCCAGGGACTACCTGACTTCGAAGCCGCATCTGAAATGCTGTAAACTATTTAAAACCCAAAGCCCAGCCATGTTTGATTGGAGGGAGCACATTAACACGCGCTCCACGAAACTCTTTGGGGAAAGGACGGCCATCTCCGCGAGGCTCTCCTCTGGGTAATCACCATAACACACTTGTAAACAGACCTCTTCCCCACGGAGACAGGGTGATGCTTTCCCCTTGTTTAGCAAACATTGATTTCTTTTTCTCTCTCCTAGTGTCCCGCCTTGCCCGGAAATGAACAAAGCTTGCTCGCTGCTGTCCGAGATTCTGCAATTCTCCCACCCCTAGACCTTGTGGTAGTTACGCACGGGCACCAGCAGGGGGCGAAAAATTCTTTTTGTAGCTTAGAGGGTCAGGGCACACAGCTCCTCTGGGATGAGGCTGGATTCAGCAGTTCTGTATTTCAGGTTGCCCTAGATGTCCAAGTTGGGAAAGGGAGGGAAGGGAGGAATCCCGCAGGGAGAGCTGGGGCCAGGGATACAGGGACACCTTGAGCTGAAGACATGAGGGGGAAGTCCCACAGATATAGGCCAGGCCAAGGGGGAGTGGTGTCCTGAACTGAGGGTCTCTACAAACATAGCTGAGGCCGGGGAGGCAGGGATACCCTGAGCTGAGAAGGGAAGAGGACTGTGTAGACAGAACTGAGGCAGCCAGGCTGTGAGTGCTGGGTGCTGAGAGGAAAACCCTCCTTTGGGTTAGGTCATGACATTTTGACAAAGTAAGAACTGGGCAGCAGTAGCAATAGTCGTTTACACGGTGAGACCATGGAAGAAATCCTCAAGGGCTGTCTAGGTGTTTCCCTGCTAAGCGACTCTACTCTGCAAAGCCATATGCATATGCCTCCAGGGACACGGGGCCCAGAGAGTGGGCACTACCAATGGAGCTGATGGCTGGGAAAGAAATGAGGGGTTCTGATTGGACGGTAGAGTCTGGGAGTCCTGTGGCTCCACCTCTGTTTTGTAGTCCTGACCTCATAGTATGGGCTGAACTGACTGGCTTTCACAAATGGAGGGTGGGTCCCTTCTGCGATAAGGCAATGAGAACGCTGGCTTCCATTTGAGTCTGTCTGTCTGTCTGTCTGTCTCCCCTCCATCCCCAAGGTAAACCAGGTTCCATTTGATGAAGCCATCCAGTACAGTTCAAAATAGCAGGGGACAGGGTCCACATGGGAGCCGAATCCACCCCATTGAGCCTTCAGGTGAGACCTTAGCTCAACTGCAATTTAACCAGAAATCTCTCAACTCTGGAGATTCCCAAACCTGCTACAGCCCATTTTAATACCATGTGGAAGACCTAAACACCAGTGTGGGTTTCCAGCCACACATGTCCCTGGGAAAGGTCCTCCCTCTACCTAGTCCATGTGTGGTGGTGTTCATCCCATTGAGAGAGAATAGAGCCCCCCACTCTGGCTCGTATACTTCAGAGTTCTGATAAATGATACACAAGCCTCCCCAAAGTGCACAGGTGAGGCTAACTGTCCAGAGATCAAACCCAGTATGGGAGTTCTTATGCAGAGCTGGTGAATGGGGCCAGGAGTGTGTTGGGGGTGGGGTGGGCTGGAGTGCAGGCAGATGGCAGTGGAGCACCTCCCCTGAGGCCCTTACAGGTATCCCTGAGCTCAGGTAGTATATATAGGAAGTTGGGTAGCTTATACATGGGATTAGGTCACATGAGGACGAGTGACACATAACCAGGAAGGACCAGCTGGCCTCAGACTGCTTTTCCAAGAACTGGGAAAGGCCTGATTTCCTTGGTCTACCCAAAGGCGCGTCCGAAGAGCCCCACAGGGACTGTGGACACGTGCAATAAAGGACTGTTCTTTGGCGTGCTAATGAGAATCAAGTATGAAGTCCTCCCTCTCAATGGTCTATGTGGGAGGACAGGCTGACTGACTGCAGGTGGTGAGGGCTAGCCATCCAGTTCCATGAGGAGGTGTGGTCTGGGTATCTTCTTTGATCCCACAGGGGAGAGGGACATTGAAGTATGGAAGGTTACTGATGGTGGGCAGGCAGGAGGGGGAGCCCACAGACTCTAACTTTGAGCCAAAGCTTGAAAGAGGGAGATGGAGGCAAGAGGAGATGCTGGCTTCTGTTAGTGAGGAAGAAAGGAGGAATGAATGAGCAGAAATATGTATAGATGGATCAACAGAAAGATGAATGGGGGAAAATAATGATGGAAGGAAGTAAAGAAACAAGAGGCGCTGGAGAGATGGCTCAGCGGTTAAGAGCACTGCCTGTTCTTCCTAAAGGTCCTGAGTTCAATTCCCAGCAACCACATGGTGGCTCGCAACCATCTGTAATGAGGTCTGGTGCCCTCTTCTGGCCTGCAGACATAAACACACAGAATATTGCATACATAATAAATAAATATTTAAAAAAAGAAACAAGAGAGGGAGAAAAATGGAAGGAAGGAGGGGGGAGGGAGGAAGGAAGATGGTAGAGACAGGAGAAAGAAAAGAAAGAAGAGAAAGAAAAGAAAGAAGACAGGAGGAAGAGGGAGGAAGAAAGAAGGGTGAAGAGGAAGGGGTGTATGATATATCTAAGTTGGTAGAAAGATGGATATTTGAATGAATAAGTAGGTGAATGAGTGAGTAGATGAGTCATAGATATATGGATGGATGATGGATGGATGGATGGATGGATAGGTGGATGGAAGGATGGATGGGTGGATGGAAGGATGGATGGGTGGATGGAAAGATGGATGTATGAATGGATGGATGGATAGGTGGATGGAGGGATGGATGGAGGGATGGGTGGATGGAAAGATGGATATATGAATGATTGGATGGATGGATGGGTGGAGGGAGGGATGGATGGAAAGATGGATGGATAGATGATGGATGGGTGGATGGATAGATGGATGGATGGATGGATGGATGGAGGGATGGATGGAAAGATGGATATATGAATGATTGGATGGATGGATGGGTGGAGGGAGGGATGGATGGAAAGATGGATGGATGGATGGATGGATAGGTGGATGGAAGGATGAATGGGTGGATGGAAGGATGGATGGGTGGATGGAAAGATGGATATATGAATGATTGGATGGATGGATGGGTGGAGGGAGGGATGGATGGAAAGATGGATGGATGGATGGATGGGTGGAGGGAGGGATGAATGGATGGATGGATGGATGGGTGGGTGGGTGGGTGGGTGGGTGAGTAGACGGATGCACGCATGAGTGGGTGGGATAGATGGGTACATGAAATGATGGGTGAATGAATGAGGGATGGATGAGCAGATGAAAGGGTATATGGGTAGGTAAGCAGGTGGATAAAAGGATAGGTAGGTAGATGACGAATGGGTGGCTAGGTGGGTAGGTAAGTGGGAGGGTGGATGGGTGGGCTGGTGGGTAGACAGGAAGATGGGCAGATGGGTAAGTGTATAAATGATGCTAGTTGCATCTCTGAGACCCAGAAGAGCTCAGTTGCTAGGGCACATGCTCTGAGTCTGGGACCATTTGGGAGTACCCAGAGCACAAAGTGAGAAAGTAGCCTTCTGTGGAGTTATGTATAGCCCAAGAACCCTCAGACACCACAGATCTTACAATGACAGTATGCATCCTGCCATCTGAAGGCCCACCCTGCTCCTTTAGGCTGCTGACATGTGGACCAGTCCCTCCACAAGAGGATCTGGCTACCAGATGTTAGGTAGGCAATAATGAGTCTGGTGGTCACTAATTGACTGAGGCTCTGGGCATTAGAGATAGATGGAACCATAGATAATTATGATGATGAGGAGGATGATGATGAGGATGAGGATGAGACTGGTAGGCCTGCCCCAGGGCTTGGGGGACCCAGGCAACTTCAAGACAGGCTAGTGGGAAGGCAGAGGTGATTGGCAGGTACGTGGCTATCCACCCAGCACTTTCCTAGAACCTGCCCACCTCCCACCGTGACCTTATAATAGGAAGTGGGGTCACACGGGAGCAGGAGAAGACGGTCGGCGCTACACACAGTAGAGCAGAAACAAGGGCATGTTTGCTAGATGGAAAGAGAACAGTGGCCCTCCAGGGTGAGCACTGGTGAGGGGGGATGGTGTTACAGCCAGTTTGTCCATAAACTTGTTCAAGCGATTTATGAGGCTTGGCTGGCTTAGGGTAGGGGCAACAAACCCAGGCAGCTTCTAATTGAAGCTGGGAGAGGAGAGATTCCGTGTTAATGGCAAACACACCCTCACTGTGGCTGCCCCCTGAAACTGCACTGCTAGCCAGCTACCAATTTTTTTTTTTCTTACTGGTAACACATACTTGCAGTGACTAGACGAACCGAAGGTCGCAGCCACGCTAAGGTGCACACGGTACTTCCAAGACATACCAACCCTGGGACTCAGGATTTGAAAGAGGGCTGAGGAGGTTCCCAGCACCTGAGAAGCACATGGAATTTCTGCCCTGGGGCAGCTCCAAACCAGCCCAACATCACGTTCAGAGGCTATGGCTCATAAACCTACCCGTTTTTATTTTCAGAGGCCATGTGGTTACTCGAGGGGATGCCCTTGGCTTCTCCATGGCAGGCTCTTCAGAATCCCCCTAATTCTTTGTCTTTCGGCACTGGTGTTGGGATAGAGTGTTTGCTGAACCCGTGCCATGCTCTGGATTGGGCCATGCCCCTCTCTGGACTCCAACATAAAACCCAGGAAAGATGATCAGTCAGACAGGCTCCAGCATCCAGGAATCCCATGTGGTGCCTGACAACGGTCTACTCCTGGCTAAGAGACACCGTCCCATGTGAACAAAGTAATGCTGGGTGTATGGAACCCTGGAAGCCACAGCTGTCCTGGGACAGAGAGGCGGGTGATGGCATCACACCAAAGGTGACACCCTCCTAGGTTCGGCAGCAATACATTAAGAAAAGGGACATACTCAGAAGGCGACCCTGAGGCTTCTTCCTGGCCATTCTGTCCTCAGCTGTTCACTCCAGGCTACTGACTGACTTTCTCAAAAGCAGGGGACTGAGGGGAAAGAGAGTGACCTACAGCGTCTTAGGTGACATCAGTTGACAAGGTGGTAATGCCTGAGAACAACATCCCGAGACACTCCACAGGCACCCATGCACGTATATACTTGTACCCATCCACTATTTACTCATACGTATGCATGTGCGTCCACGCAGGCGCATGCACGGTGGATCGGAGGATGAGATTACTCATACGCATGCGTGTGAGTGCACGCAGGCACACTCACGGTGGATCGGAAGAGAGACCTGAGAGAGCGGAGAACCAAACTCGGAGATGGAGGAGGAAGTCACATCTGGAAAAGGGGCAAGGCTAGGCTGCCTGTCTGTACTTGTGTCAGCTTCAGCTGGCCCCTTGGACACTGAGATCACGTGCTGTTGTCTTAGCAGGGTGTCAGGGAGCCTCAGCACACTGTGACACCACATGAAAGGAAGTAGTTCAAACTGTCCCTCCTATACTGTCTCTTGGGTTAGCCCATGGCCACTGAGACACACCCATGTCACTGTCTGAGAGCCTTCTGCCCCACCACAGACCACGTTCACATTGAGAAAGCTTTGCCACTTGTCTGGTTTAGTTGGAAAGACATGGCAGCGCCATGAACACATGGGGGCTTTTGTGATGTAAGCAGGATGGAACCCCAAGTGGCATCTTTCCACCTCCACCCCCACAGCAGTTGGGTAGCAGGAAAGTTCTCCAAATGTGGAATTTTAAGTCTTTGTGATCCAGCAACAAAAGCGAATGAGTAGATTGTTATACAGAGTTGGGTTTAGGTAGAGGACATGGTCAGTTCAATAGTCACGGTCACTGGGGACCTTTACAAGGTCAAGGCTTCCTGGCTTGGCACAGGACAGAAGGGGCCTTGCATAGGCAGGACATACTATTGCTGAATAGGCCCATTATCTCCCTGGGGCAATATGGCACCCACAAGCATGAAAGGCATCTTCACCAAGGTGTTCTTGACCCCTGACAGAGACCTTGTCTGAGGACTTCAGGATCTGGCTTTGCAACCTCTGTGGGAGCCTCCTGTTCTGGGGCCTGGGCATCTGTCAGGGGCCTGACCTAGGCATTGCAGAGTATGAATGGCCATAGTGCCTATGCTTATGCCTGACCTGGGACCCTGGCCCACGGTGGGTGGCCCATCTCGTGGTCTGGGTAGGTATAGGGCAGAGATGGTTATAAGCCGCCATAGAGATACTGCACATGGCAAACATGGCTTAGCAAAGAGCGAAGATCTCTCTCTGCTCCACCTCAGCCTCCGTTCTGTGTTTGTTTCCCCTCGGGGTCCTTTGAGGCAAAGCCTCTAGTGACCACCCAATTTTTGAAACTCCCTGCAAGGCTCAGTGACACTGAGAAAGCCACATCTTCAGTACACGTCCACACCGCCAACTCTTATCAACCTATCTACTGCACATCTTCACGCGAGCCCTCAGCCCACTCACTCTGTCGATATGTCTACATCGTGTGTCTGAATGGCATAGCCTGTGACAGAGTAATGCCTGCTGAAATATCTGCAGGTCCAGTAGGGCATAGAGGGTGCTCTGGGCCAAGACCCAGGCTCTAGGAAAGCCTGGCACCAGGAGGTGATGCCTTAGGAAGGGTGTGGCACCA
>JAQHUG010000212.1:920006-959846 GCA_028555095.1 Dicrostonyx torquatus
TCCATTGTGTAAATGTACCATATTTTCTTTATCCATTCTTCAGTTGAGGAGCATCTAAGTTGTTTCCAGGTTCTGGGCTATTATGAATAATGCTGCTATGGACATGGTAACCTTGATTTCTGAGACAAGGGTCTCTCATTGGGACCTGGTGCTGGCCAATTAGGCTAGGCTGGTCAGCCAGGGGTCCTTGTTCTGCCTCTCCAGGGATATGTGGCAAGTTCTTTACCAACTAAGTCATCTCTCTAGGGCCCTAGCAGAATCCTTTTCAACTTTGTGGCAGTTCCATTCATACCCTTTGCCCCTGCCCTTTCTTTTGAGAGAGCCCTGGTGCTGTCCAGCCGCAGAGGCCAAAGGCCCTATTCAGTAGAGCTGGGGGATGCATCTTAAAGGTGTCAGGTAGGACTGAGAGCTTGTCAACAGTCAGTGGGAGGCTGAGAAGCAAGTCTAAATGCCGCTTGTCCTGAAGTAGCTCTCACCTGGAGGTCCTTGCTGGGCAGGGCAGGGTTGTCCTAAGGCCAGGTAGCAACACAGTGTGGAGCCTCTATCCTCTGCCGGGGATGGTAACCATAACTCTGGGAGCAGATAACATCTGTTTAGGGCTCCCTACACCTCCATGGGTGACTGTGGTTTGTTTTCACGTTCAAGGATGTTTATAGCATCATTGTTTGGAGACAAAATACTGGAAACAAAGCTAATGGCCGACAGTAAAGTAATGGTTGGATATCTGATGCGTGAAGGGAACTCCACATGTATTTGGTGACCTTCTCCCAAAACATAATTGGCAGAGAAATAGAAAATACAGAGAAATCCTATGATCCCCAGTCTTCCTGCTTCTGGGTGTGAATGTGTATGTGCAGGTGTGTGTTCATATGTGCCAGTCGTACACATGCATAGGGAAGCCAGAAGTCAGTCCTGGGTATCATTCCTGAGTAGACCATCCACTCTGCATTTTGAAGTAGTCTTTCATGGATTGGCCTGGAGCTCACTGCTTAGGCTAGACAGGCTGACCGTCAAGACCCAGAAATAATCTTGGGTCTGCCTCCATAGCATTGGGGTCACAATGCACACCTCCATGTCTGACTTTTAAAAAAGTATTATTTCAGATTTATTTTATACGTGTGAGTGTTTTACTTGCATGTATGATGAGCACCACGTCTGTGCCTGAGGCAGAAGTTCAGAAGAGGGTTCAGAGCCCCTGGAACTGGAGTTATGGATAGTTGTGAGACGCCATTGTGTGACAAAAATTTTCCTACAGAGATGCTACACACAGGTCTGCTCACCCAGATAGGGATCCCACAACAGACCAAAATATTGATACCACCAAGGTCCAGCTTGGTGAGCCATGGGTTTTATTAGGTTGCTTATAGAAATATGGGTGAGGGGTCATTTACAGGAGCAGAAATGACTCCAAGACAGCTGCATCACTAAAGCCCACCCCAGCATGAGTGACAGATCACAGAAGCTGCAGCCTGGAGCACACGGCACAGCCTGTAAGGCAGCTCGGCGGGTTAGAGAGTGTCCTTTCCAAGTGACTCAGATGAGCTGTCTGGTCAATCTTGAGAATCTTCTTTGCAGCTTGATTCTTTGGGCCTGAGGATGTCTCTCAGCAGCCTTTGCTTCTTCCTCGGGCAGGGAGGGGCTTGGTGAGTTTGGTCAGATTCAGGGACTTCCTGTGGCCATTTTGAGTTATTTCCATCCCCCTACAGTACAAAGTGGTTCTATCTCCAGGAAACTGCTACACAACCATGTTGGTGCTGGGAATTGAACCCAGATCCTTTGGAAGGGTAGTTGGTGCTCTTAACTGTGGAGACATCTCTCTGGTCCCTCTGTGTCTTTTTATGTGAGTGCTGGGGATTAAATTTGAGTTCTCATACTTGTGTATAAATAACTTTACTGACTAGACTATCTTCAAAGGAACCTCAATAGGCTACCCCACTCCTTTGAAAAAGCACTGGTCTCCAAAATATACAAGGGACATAAGAAACTTGACATCAAGAGAACAAATAATCCAATAAAAACGGGGTACAGACCTAACAGAAACTCTCAACAGATGAATCTCAAAGGGCTAAAAGACACTTAAGAAAATGCTCAACATCCTTAGTCATCAGAGAAATGCAAATCAAAACAACTCTAAGATTCCATCTTACACCTGTCAGAATGGTCAAAACCAAAAACACTGGTGACAACTTATGCTGGAGACGACGTGGGGTAAAGGGAACACTTGCGCATTGCTGGTGGGAGTGCAAACTTGTAAGCTGCTTTGGAAATCAGTGTGGTGATTTCTCAGAAAATTAGGAAACAATCTACCTCAAGAGCCAGCAATATCACTGTTGGGTATATACCTAAAGGACACTCCATCATACTACAAGGATATATGCTCAACTATGTTCATAGCAGCATTATTTGTAATAGCCAGAATCTGGAAACAACCTAGATGCCCCTCAACCGAAGAATGGATAAAGAAAATGTTTACACAGTGGAGGTAATATTACTACTATTTACTTCCACATGTACAAAGGAACATCAGTTTACTATGTCTGGGAGAACACTACTGTTTTTTATTGTTTATATTGTGCTATACATTTTTTTGTGCTATACATTTTTGTCTGCTCCACTTCCTTCCCTCTCTCCTTCTACCCTCTCCCATGACGTCCACACTCCCAATTTATTCAGGAGATCATGTCTTTTTCACCTTCCTATATAGATCCACGTATGTCTCTTTTAGGGTCCTCTTTGTTGTCTAGGTTCTCTGGGGTTGTGGACTATAGGTTTTTTGTTTTGTTGTTGTTTTGCTTTATGTCTGAAAGCCACTTATGAGTGAGTACATATTATATTTGTCTTTCTGGGTCTGGGTCACCTCATTCAATATGATTTTTTCTAGATCTATCCATTTGCCTGCAATTTCCAAGATGTCATTATTTTTTACCTCTTAGTAGTAATATTGAAGCAAGGATCTGACCAAGGTGCCTCCCATACACCATCAACCATGGCCCATTGCACAGCACAGCCACCACCTGAATATCATAGAGCACTTAGTTATTGTCTCGTGCAGCATTAGGTTGCTAAGGCTGGGGCTGGCTCTGCCTCTGCCACCTCCATGGGTACCCAGAAATCCCAGCCCCCAATTCAGGTTCAGAAGGAGATGGAGATAGGTTGGTGCCCCAGATGCCTCACCAAGGCAGGGCTGGGGTGCAGGACTGCAGGTGCAGCTGATAAGCATGATGAGGACAGTCTGCCAGTGGGCAAGCAAGAATGCTTCAGGACACAGCCACATCCATAGAAATCAAAGCCTATGGCCACCAGAAGCTAATCCAGGCCAGAAGAATCCTTCCCAGAGCCCCCAGAAGGAACAAACCAGGTTTTGACTGCAGACTTCAACATTCTCATGGCTGAGGAAATTCTCATACGTGGATCTGCCTGGTTGTGGTCTGTTGTTATGGCAGCTAGGGTGGCTCACCTGTTACTCTTCCCCCAGGAACTATCCTCCACCCAGGGGGACTTCATCCTCCCAGGATACACATGCTAAGAAGCCCGGCCCATGCATTCATTCACTCACTCATCCTTCCTTCATTCAATTTCTCCGATCCATGAATGCACATCTCATGCATCCATTCATTCCTTACTTCCAGCATCCTCTCACAGCCCATATCAGAGGAAGCCCACAGTTCAAGGCACAGATGTGTCCACCGTGGGCCCCTCACGAAGCAGAAGAGGTTTGGAAGATGGGGAGAAGGGAGCTGGGAGGCCAGTCAGCGAGGCTGGCTGACTGTGCAGGTGACAGAATAAGCCCTGGGAAGGGCAGAGCAGGAATTTCATGTCCCTCAGTTGATCTCCTGTGTAGCGCTGGTTCAGGGGTGGGGGCGGTGTTCACACTCTGCACACCTGTGAGGACCAGATGCTGTCCAGATGTGTGCTGTGAGAGCCAAAGAGCCCCAGGTGTGAATTTCTTCTGGCCCTGAGCCTTGGCCTCCTACGAAGTTTTAATGTCCCAATGGGATGTTCCCAGGGGCAGAAGAGCTGTGTGTGAGGAAGAGATGGTGTGTCCACCAGGGGCTTGGCCACCACTTGTGGCACGCAGGGTATGAGTCTGAGTAGTCAGTTACTCTGTCCTTCTCTGGAACCAGCAAGAGATGGGGTTCCAATGATTCCCATTGAGCCATAGTGTAGGGAGAGCCTCGGGCTCAAGGTGCACACCTGGACTCTTCCACAGCTTTTTCTCCAGGGCAGTAGGGCTGGGCAGGACTCTAGGGACTTCCGGGATCCTAGTCCTTTGTGTTAGTACAGGAGTCCTGTCCACCAAATGATTCTAAACACACAGTCCACCCAATTCCTCATGAGGGAGCTGCTTAAGAGCTCAGCCTGGAGCTTGACAATCCAACAGAGGCAATCAGAGCAGCACGGCCGGGAAGCCAGGCCGTCCTGAGGGTCCAGCATACATGTGGTGGCCAGGACCTCTCCCCAGGGCTGTCCCTTCTAGATAACCTCGCTGACTCCATGCTGACTCAGAGGTGGCTTCCATTCAGGAGGAACCATGGCTCTAGGGCCGGCACTTTCCATTCCTCTCCCTGATGAGTACTTACACAGGGCAGCGGTCCAGAGGGGATGGATGGTGGGCTGCACCGGGGCTGGCTGACTCTCTGGATGCTGAGCTGACTGGTTGGTGTCCTCTTATGTGGGGTATGGATGGGCTTCCTAGAACTCTATATGTTGGAAAACTAAGGTCTGTCTATCCACTAACTCTGAGTCAGCAGCCTGACGTGCCCACTCCCACCCCCTGAATAGTATTCTGTGCTTTCTTTGTTCAGTGAGCATCAGGACTGTTCCCAGCCTCTGGAGACAAGTCCAACAGCTCAGCAGACACCATCCTCTCACCTGGCTCCAGGAAAGAAACCAAAGCCAGTTCCAGTCTTGTTTTGTCGTAGGTAGAGAAACCTTTGTAGCCCACAGAAACCGACTACAGGGTGCCAGGGTACTGGCAGCTCCCTCCTGCCAGGCCCTTCCCAGCTGTGGGCCTGGCTGTCAACAGGCCACTTGTCTTTCCTACGGATGCCCATGGTTTCAGCCGTGTGTGTTAATCCTGTGCTCTGTAGTCGCGTTTCTGGGCACTGTCATCGGATAACAATACCCCAGCACAGGAAACAATGTGAGTATTGTCATGGCTGGCCTTGGCTCTGAGCAGGAGAAATGTAAGACGTCCCTAGTTATCACACCCATGGGGAGGAGGGCTGGGCTCCAGCTCACACGAAGACATAATAATTTTCTCCCATTATTCAAATCTCCTATTTCTCTGGCTCCACCTTTTGGCGGCAGCTGCTGGGATGTGAAGGACCTGCATATTGGAACATCTTCACACCTGGGCCAGATGGGCTGGGTCCAGGGACCCACAGGGACCAGGGAGACCGATGCTGCTCCCAAGGTTCCTTCAGGGACCCAGGGAAGCAACAAGGGCACCCAGCAAGTGATTTTTTGGATCTGCCCCCTCCCCTCCCCCCACACACTGTTGTCTCTTGACCCAGGGCCCACAGTGCTCTGGCAGAGCCAACGATGACGTTGAGCTGGGAAGAGATGTGATCAGTGGGTGGAGGCAGCCCCTCGCCTGCCTACACCCTTAAGGGCCAACTCTGGCCAGAGGTGACTCCTCTTGGCTCCTGGAAGCCAAGACACCATGTGGCACTGCCAGCTGCTGCAGAGTCAAGAGGCCCAAGAGACCCTACCCCGAGCCTGGTACCTCCCAGGGAGGCCACTCCACCCAACGAGGGCTGCCCAGGCCTTGCTGCAAGGACGGAGCCAGCGTAAGCAGATACCTCACCGTTATGCAACCCAGGGTCTATGAGGATGGGCTGCCTGCACTGGGCCAGCCAAAACAAGCACCATCCCAGCTCCAGAGTGTGAAATCTTCAGGCCCAATTACAGGGGGGAGAGCAAGTGAGAGCCGGACACCAATTGCAGAGTCTTCCTTGGAAGGGCAGTCTGCGGGGAGGTCTGGCCCACTCTTGCAGCCAGCCTGGCCCCACAGTCACCCCAGCGCCTCAGGGAAGGCAGGAGGTCTCTTCCAGAGTCTTCTCCTCTTTCCCCCAGTTAGAGAGGGACATTTCACACACAAACTCTGTGCATGGTGTGGAGGGGGAGGGGACAGCGATGCTTTTGCTCTCTTTCTTTGCCCTAGGATTGCGTGGTGGGTGCCGGATGGATGTGCTCTATGCCTGGCAGCGGGAGTTAGAGACTCCCACAGGGGCCAGCTCACCCCAGGTGCTGACAATCTGGCTGTCACTGGAGATTCACCAAGCAGAGTCGACACACGTGTGAGCTGGAAAAGCTTGACCATGCCTGTTTTATTGCTCAGGGCATCTTAGAGGCAGCAGGGGCTGGGAGCAGTGTGACTACCCTATGGTATCGGGAACGGAGTGTCCGGAGGATGTGCTCATGTTGCCTAGAGGAGCTCACTAGCCTTTGGAGTGAGAAGCTTCTGGGAAGGTGTGAGGTGAAGAAGCAGCGAAGGACCCTCTTAGAAGAGAAGATACAAACTATCTCCAGATACCATCCACGGTCATCAAGAGGCAGCACACACGGGGGAAAGATGTGTGACAAAACTTTCCTTGGGAAGACACTTTGCATGTCTACTCCGGGAGCTCAGGACAGACCTAAGTACTGATACCACTGAAGACCAAGCTGATCAACCATGAGTTGGGTTACTTACAGGGGCAGAAAGGACTCAGAGACATCTACATCACTTAAGTCTGCCGCAGAATGGGTGACAGATCACATTGGGAACCTGGAGCACACTGCACAGCCTGTAGGCAGCTCAACGGGTTGGAGAGTGTCCTTTCCAAGTGTCATTTGATCTAAACCTCTTCCTGGCAGCTAAACTGGTTTTTTTTTTTTGCTTCCTCTTGACAGCTGTCTGGTCTTGAGACCCTCCTCTGCATCTTGGCTCTTTAGATCTGAGGATGATGCTCAACAGCCTTTATTTCTTCATCTGGTAGGGAGGGGCTTAGTGAGTCTGGTCAGTTTCAGGGCCATCCTGAAGCTCCTTTGCTTACCTTCCTGTTTAAGGGCTTCTCTGCAGGGTGAAATGTATCAGTCTGAAAGGAAACTGTTACACAACAAGGGGGCAGCACATCCCTGATGGCTATCCGAGAAGAAAGTCTACTTTCACTCACTTTTATACCTCAGGCTGAGACTGATAGGCAGACAGAGGCAGCTGCGTGGGAGGCCCTGCTCCTGAGCCCAGAGTGTGAAGATCTATTAGGGGTGGGGAGAGTGGCTCAGTCTCGAAGGAGCAGGAACTGCCTTTTATCTCTCAGGAGCTGGGAGACTGTGCCCTATAAAACTCATCCCCAGGAACATAAATCAGAGAAGAGGAAGTAGGGCTCTAGGAAAGCCTCAAATATCAGCTCTAGCCAGCGCATGTAGGGGGTAAGGGTGTTAAACAGAAAATCCTGTGCTCAGGACAGGCTCCTGTTGCGGATAGCTAACTAAAGGCATCCACAGCCTACCCTACTGATCTCCTCCCTCCCACCCCGTGCCTGTGTGTTCCTGCCTGAACCAGGGACTGGTCAGAGAGACTGAGCTATGATAGATAGTCCTAGCTGGAAGCTGGAAGGTGGAAAAGCAGCAGTCCCAGGCAGAACGATGCCTGCAGGTAAGGACAGGTGGCACCTCCAAGCCAATTGTCCTTGCAGGGGTCCCCTTTGAGGTCAGGCAAAGGGCCCGGATCATTTCTAGGGTCTAAACTGTTCCGAGGAAGAACAGGGGCCCTATCAACCAGCTCTCAGTCAGCTGCTGACTCTCCAGCACAGCAGGAGTGGCAGGGTGACCATAGCAGGAAGCTCTCTTCTGAGCCTTCACAATTTCACTAGGATCTGGCTGCTCCCAGCATTGTGTGAGGGCGACGTGTCTCTTTCTCCTATGTAGGGGAAGCTAGGGGCACAAAGTGTCCCCGTCCTCTTCCAGCAGAAAGAGGGGCATCCTAAGTCTCCCTGTTCTGGGTTACCCAAAGCCTCTTGCATTTGGAGGACTTTGACAATCAGCAGACTTAGAATCTATCCACCTGGCCAAGACAGGGTCCAGTGTGTATATTAGCCAGGGAAGCCAGGGGCATTAAAGACAAAGCTGGAGATGAGACCGGATACAAGGCTCTTGAGCTCAGGCAGCATGAGGACCTTCTGAGGTAATGTTGATCCCGGGTAGCCTGACCCACTGCAGGTCCTTAGGCAGGCTACCTACTAAAAGGGCAGTGGTCCCCTGTGTGGCTCAAACCACTCATAGACACAAGTGCTTGACTTGGAGGACATACCCGCTCCCCTTGCCTCTCTCGGGGTACATCCTTGCTGGGATAGTATTGTCATAGGCTCAGTGGACCCCTATCCCTCATTGAAGGACCCCTATTGCCTGTTGAGGGTGCTCAGGAGGATGAGTAGTCCGACTTCAGGCTGAGCTCTTGACTGTCCTCCTGAGCAGGCAAGTGTACCTGTTCAGGTCCAGTCGGCCGCCTATCCACCATCTTCTCACCCCTCCACCCCAGGCCAGGCTATCTACACATCAGGGACTTCCTGCTTCTCATCTGGTAGGATGGGCAATGAGACAGGAATGTAGTGTGTGTGGGTAGGGGGTGGGGGTGAGGATTCAGATTCAGCAACCAAAGGTTTTCGCCTTTAATAGAAACACATGCCAAGGATAAACTGACCATACCTCCACCTGAATGACGATGTGATGCTGCCCCTCCCCCTACCCTCTGGGAGGGCCCTGACAGTTTTCTATCTGGTTCAGGCTTTATTCCACGAGACTAGTGGGCTCTTTTTTTTTTTTTTAGAATGGTGGTGAGGCTGAAGTCTATGTGATCAAATCCTGCTTTCAGCTCCACCTCTGCCCTTAGCTGGCCACATGGCCATCACATTCCCAGTACATGCCCTGTCCTCAGAGAAGATCAAATGTCTTCACTCCCTCTCTTTGAACGATATCCTGAGTCCTCTCGGCCAGCCAGTGGGCTCTTTGATTCCTGCAGCTCCAGGGCCCCCAGCTCGAGCTAACTGCCCATGCCCAGAGGGGATATATGTTAATAGTTACATTTCATTTATTGTTTATTATTGCCTTCTTTATTTTTGTACATTGCATGCATAGGTAAATGCTGTACCACTGAGTGGCATCCCAGCTACAACACTGTCTTTTGTTTGTTTTAAAGAAACCAGACCCCTCTCCACTCAGCTGGACTTCCAGGGAGATGGACATGCAAGTCCCAGGCCTCAGGAAGTAGAGCAGACCTCTTCCCATCAGCTGGGTGAGTCTGTCAGGGATGAAAGATGCTATCCACACATTGGACTAGACAGTGGTTTGGCACTGCTGTGGAGATCTTTAAAAACGTTATCAGCACTTGGCTCAGTAGTCTTTGAGTGAAGCAGGTGCCCCTCTGTGCTGTGAGTGGCCTCAGACCATCAGTTGAAGGCCTCAAGGGAAATGGCAGAGGCTTCTCAAGGAGGAGGGAGTTCCACCTTCTGACTCCAGACTATAACCTCAGCTCTTCCAGGGTTTCCACCCCAGCCCACCTGCCAGCGCTGAAGTCACATGAGCCAGCTGCTTGAAATAAATCTCCCGTTGCACCTGTGCAAACCCACGCATACACACAGGGTGTATACAAATCGTAGTACATACATGTAGGCACAGAGGCCTGCATGCATGAATATGCATGCACACACACACATGAGTAGATATTTAGACAGAACATAATGAGTGTATCCAGACTATAGCACACACATGCACACGCACAGAAACACAGAGAATGTATACACATCATAGAGCACACACACAGAGGCAGGCACATAGCATGCATTTGTGAACACACACATATACCAACATGCACCATAGTATAAGGTTATAGCACACTCATGCATGAATTATGCAGATCCTAACATACACATATGCACATGGGCACAAAGCATACATGAACACATTTGCATACTTGTACATGCATTTATTATATATCTATACATACACAAGTATGTGCAGACTGTTACACATGTATGTATACAAAAAATAGCACACTCTTTGCCCTAGAAATCCAGCTTGGTTTTAATTTGGACTCTTTGAGGAGGAGTCTCACTGTGTGGTCCAGGCTGGCCTTAAATCTTCTTGCTTCAGCTGCCTGAATTTGGAGCTCATAGGTGTGACTAACCAAGTCTGACCCCAGCTAGGGGTCGGAAAACTGAAAACTGAAGAAAAAGTGGGAGTCAGTCTCCCAAAAAACACAAATAAAAATTTAAATCCTCCCAGCCAAACTACAGCAAAGGCCAGACTTAGAATCAGTCCCAGGTTGCCAAGAACACCTGGGTCTCGGGGCCGGCTATGAACCATGTGGCCAGCTAAGCAGCCTAGTGACTCCTTCACCTGCCAGACCTTGGTGTCAAGAATGGGCTGTATCCGGCTCTACGGCTGTGAGGCACTGTGGAGAGGGCTCCCAACCTTCCCTAGACCTTTGCCTGCTCCTTGGGATGCCCTGGAGGTGCCAGGGTTCAGTGAGTGTTGTAGAGTGCGCATGTGTATGTGTGCGTGTGTGTACACATGTATATATATACATGCATGCATAAGTATGCAAATGTGTTCATGCAAACGTATCAGCAGTTACACATGTCCCAGGAATGTATGCACATATGTAAACACCTATACATTTGAGTACCCACACGTACTGGCAAGTGAGCATGCCCATTAGTGAGCACACGGTACAATATACACATGTAAGTATACACACACACACACACACACATACATACACACACACACACATTGTAAAACATTATCTCCATGCCTGAGTTCACCCCACCTCTACCTGGCCCCTAGAGAACCATTACACGGCTGTGCAAATTAGATGTGTGATAAAGTCCAAACCCAATTTTACAGAAGCAGAGCCTCCTGAACGAGGCCTGGGTAAGATGGGGAGCCTCTCTGGAGCTTAGAGGCAGAGGCTCCCTGGAGCCTGGATGTGTTAAGCCTTCAAGGCTCTGCTTCATCTCCACTGTACAGCATGTCCGCAGGACAAGTCCATGTGTCCTTCCCCCTGCTGTTTTCTCTCCCCCCTTCCCCCCGCCCCCGGAATGGTGATCTTACAAAACTATCTAGAATGTGAGGGATCAGATCCGACTGGCTGTGTGTTCCCTACTTGATGCCTGGCCAGGTATGAGGATCCCAGAAGGTTGAAGGGTCTCTTCTCTTGACCCATTGGCTGTCAACACATCAGAGTAAGCCTGCAGTTCTCCCGTCTAGTTCCCCTGGAAAGACTGAGGAAGAATATCCCAGACCCTCCTCTTTCCAGAGGGGCTCTCCTCCCTCCTCACATGGGAGGCAGAGCCTGCACAGAGATATTAGTGCAGTTCAGACCGTTGGGGAGGGCAGCCCCCTTCCTGGCCTGATTCCAGCCTGAGCCACAAGCTTCCAGGAGCTTTTCTCATTTCCACGGCTCTCTGCTGTTTGGAGGTCAAAGGGCTCACTCCAGGGGCTGCCCCTGTAGATGGGACTAGGAGAGGCAGTCCACCCTATGATGTGATAGAAACTGGGCTACTTGCACAGGGTCTATGGACCTCCCACTCTTGCCCCTTCTGGCCAGCCCCTCCCTGCTCCAGACATGAACAGAGCTAGAATCTGAATAACACCAGTGTTTCTGCTGGGACTTCATGAAGCCAAAGCCGTTCTTTCCACTAGGGTTACACAATCGCTTTCATTTTTACTGTCTCTCCCTTGTTGTGGGGATGAGACCTTCTACCCCTTGGCCACAGACAGAGATGTTCTGCAGATAAGACCTTGGGGAAGATAAAGAGGCCCCTTCTAGGAGGGGAAATGGGGACAGGAGCTGCCTGGAAGAGCTAGACATGGGTCTATCCGCCCCCCTCCCCAGAAAGTTGCTGCTCAGTATGCTTTGGAGACACTTGGGAATGTCAGGAGTCCTGACAACAGGGAGACAGCCAGGCCCATGCAGCTGTGGGCTCCACTGCCAATGCAACAGAAGGGGCCCATCTTCTCAGAAGGCTACCCTCACCCTGGACGCTGGGTGGCCCTCCCTCTGGGTAGCCTGTTTAGATGTCTAAGAGGGCAAAGTAGGCTCAGGATGGTGAGCTGACTCTTGCCTCAGGTCTGGCCTTAGAGACCACCTGGGAGGGTGGGAAGATCAACGATGCCTGTGGAGTGGCAGGGTGGCCCCACAGCATGGGGCTCAGCAGGACCAATTCTGAGGGCCTTCTCCAGGTTGGGAAGATAGCAGTGAGGCGACCTTGGCTTTGCATTAGTGGGAACCTTGCTAAGTGGTTCAGTAAGCGCTATGATTTAAGAGTGGTTTTTCTCTTAAATTCCTGGTAGAGCCTGGCCCCGGGATGGCAGATTGTGGTGTATGAAGGTCCTGGGATGGACCCCTCAGAGGTAGTTGAAGCCTTTCTCAGGAAAGTGAGGTGTGCTAAGAACTGAGTTCACACCCATGAGGGCAGCTGCTGGGAAGTGACCACCAGCCTCTTAATCTGTCTTTGCTGCAAACTCTACTTACCCTGCCCCTACTAGAGGCTGAAGCAGCATGGGCCGCTTGCTGGAACTGTGATGTGGGATGACCTTCTGTCTGTGTGCTGCTTTTATTGGTTGATGAATAAAGCTGTCTTGGTCAATGGCTTAGCAGAGTAAAGCAAGGCGAGAATTCCAAGGAAAGAGAGAGAAAGAGAGAGAGAGAGGGCAGAGTCAGAAGAGACGCCATGTAACTGCCAAAAGAGAAAGACGCCCTCTGGAACCTTACTGGTAGGTATCATGGTGATACACAGATTAATAAAAATGGGTTCATTTAAGATGTAAGAACTAGCTAGAAATATGCCCAAGTCATTGGCCAAACAGTGTTGTAATTAATATAGTTTCTGTGTGATTATTCGGGTCTGGGCAGCCAGGAAACGAACCAGCAGACTCTGCCTCTAGAGCTGGATGAGCTCTTGGGTTCCAGCTGCCAGAACCCCAGCCAAACAACCCTCTGGCTCTGTGACCGCCCAGTCTTGGGAAATCCACTCTAGTTGCAGAAAATGTACCAAGATGGTGGAGTTGGCCCCTGACCTTGTGATGGATGACTCACAGCTGATCTTTGACAGTTTGCCTAGATTTGGGGGTCACCTAGGAGACTGAAGCTTTCCAAGAGGCTTTAGGTGAAGGAGGAAGAGCTGCCCACCAACTGGGGTCCTAAGGAGAGCCAGTGAAGCGCTGGAATGCGTCTTTCTGTTTCCTGACCCACTGAGATGTGAGCGAGCTTGCATCCTGCTCCTGCAGCCACAGCTGTAGGTCTTGCCATGCTTCCTTTATGCAATGGATTGCGCCCCCAAACCATGACCCAAACTCATTTCTATCGACTTTTCTCTCACAGCAACCAGAAAACTGGCCGATGCAGAACCCAGCTGAATGGCCTTTCGTGCTCTTCCAATGAAGCCTCTTTTACCCTGCCCTGATATGCAGGTTAACTGCGACCTCTGGTAAATCTCAGGAGAAGCCAGAGCCCCGTCACAGGATGACCGCAAATTCATCACCAGTGCCTTATCCAATACAGCATGCTGGGAAACGGTTAACCCTCCCTAGGACTAGCCTCAGCTCATATACCCAAGGTCCTTCTCTCACACTGTCTCCGCTGCTAGAGGCGGGACCGCCTCTGGTGCTGACCACCACTCACTCACTCATCCCTGTAGTCTTTCACCTGAGGGGCACTGAGATCTCCCCTCAGCTCCCAGCTACACGAATATCGCCACTATGAAGACGTTGGTGGTACCTGGGTTCTAGCTTCTTCCTCAGAGATCCACAGGCAACAGCAGCGCTTCCCTCCCCTCCCACCAGAGGGAACGGATGCTTCTGTGGCATGAGACATGGCCACTTGAACCCATCATCATCACCATCATGTGTTAGCATGTCATGGGGAGCAGCACAAGTTCCTGGCCTCCCAGACTCTGGCTGGGGAGGTGACGATGGGCTCACCTGAACCGATGGCCACAGTGAGAGATGTCTCAAGCATGGAGGATAGTGGGTATTTAAGCATATCAGGAGAAGCTTTACCTTTGAAGTGGAGACAGAACTCTTTTAGATGTCCTCCAGAGGCCACTTGTCCCACATGCACATCCCAGCCTCTGTGAATCCCAGATCTGTGCCCTTCACATTTTGAGCAGTAGGGAGTGAAACTGCCTAGGAGTCTGGCCTGAGGAGAGTTGGGAGGGCAATTAGTTTGTCCTGTGAGCATCTACATTGGGTGTCTGCAGTGAAGTCCTTTAGACTCCTGGGTTCCTTCTGTGGACACCTACACCGTGGTGAGGCTCTTAGCTTCTTAACTGCCCCCTGTGAGTAGCTATGCTGGGCATCTACAGCGAAGTCCTTAGTCTCCTGGCTGCCCAAAGGGTCCTGATTCCACGTTGTCCCTTGAGCCCATTCCTTTCAACGAATTGGTGAGCCAAGTAAAATAGTTGGCCCATTAAATAAAATAAAATATGTATTCGTCTCAGAATGGCAGTTTCGTACATTGAAAAGATTTCACCTTCATTTCCTCCTTGCGCACAGTTCAGACAGCCAAGATGTGCTAGAGAAGCAGGGATGAAGAGATGAGAAGGAAGAGCTGGCTGAGAGCATCTGCAAAGGTCCTGAGGCTGGAGGACTGGGAAACAACTAGTGACACTCTCTACCCCTTCCTTTCCTCAACACCCTGGCCAAGTCTGCACCCAACGAGCCCTTGGTGTCCTGCAGGTGCCCTTGGTCCTGAGGCCCCTGTGTCTCCTCACTGCCCCAGAGGAGCTCCCCTTCTTCATCTGCCTCAGGCCCCCAAAAACAGCATTTAAGAACCCTGTGCTGAGAGAGAGAACCAGTTCAGCTCGGCAACCTTGGGAAGGGCGAATTCCTCATCTGAAAAATGGAGAAAATGTGAAAATCTTGTTGAAGAGAAGAAAGCAGCTTAGAGACAGACAACAGGGTGTCCGAATGATGGTGAAAAGGGAAACCTGTCATTAGCAGAAGGCCACAGTGTCAGCGCCTGCTGCTTGGCTCACCTGCGATGACACCCTCAGGGAGCTAGAATTCCCCCTAATACCACTTGGAGGGAGCTGAAGCAGCTGGGGTGGGATCCAGCATGGAGGTGGACAGGAATGGAATGGGGAGGTAGAGAGGGTGAGGGGAAGTCTCTTCTCATGGTCTCTGTCCTGCTGAGATGCAGCTGGGACCAGCTGGCCCTCCTGCTGCCAAACCCTGGGACTGGAGGAGACATGCCCCCTGCCGCAGCCTGGGAATCAAGTGGCTATTGGGCTCTGTGCTGCAGGCAGGCCACCCTGCCCCTCCAGCTGGAAATCCTCCAGACAGATGCATGGGCTGAGGGCATCAGGTTTCTGGAGGAGTAGGTGTGGCGGACCACCCAGACACTGGTCAAGTGCACTGGCCAAACCATCAGTGATTTTGGCTCAGGACCTAGCCATGGGGCAGGGAGGCTCTGGGGAGTGAGGGCATGCCCTTCTGCTTTCAGGCCTCCAGGAATGCCAGGGCATCCAAGGCAAAGGGGACTCCATCTCTTCCCTTTCCTCTGTCCTCATGAGAAAAGGAATGCAGAGACAGGTGTTCACACTGGATAATTGAGCCCTTCCAGCCAAACCTGAGGTGTGGGGTCCTTGCTCCCACTGCCCCATTAGAGAACCAAGTTCAGCTACCTGAGCTCCCAGTTCATATCTGTGGCTGTGATTTCTCAATGCCCTTTGTCATTTTCCCCTCCATCCCAATCCTTCCTCTCCATCCTTTCTTCTCTGCCTTGGGCATCCACTCGGGGGTGTAAGTTTGACGTGGACCATGTGTGTATGTTTTATATATATGTGAGTACTGTGCACTGTGTTGAATGTATGTATGTCCTGTGCTGCATGCATGCTGTGTCATATATATGTGCATATGTGTGTGGCAGGTATTGTTACAGGTATGTGCATTGTATAGCATGTATGTTATGTATGTTCTTATGCGGTGTGTATATGTATTATGGGTGTGTTGTGGGTGCATATGTGTTGTGTGCATACACGTATGTGCATCCTGTATATACATCTTGTGTGCATAAGTTGTGTATATATTTGCTGAGTGTGCGTATGTTGTATGTATACATGCTATGTTCCTGTGTGTTGCATGTTGATCTTTTATCTAGGATAGTACTGAACTCATGATGCTGACAATAATATTTATCATTGTTTATTTAGAATTTTTGCATAGGTGACCACATTTTAACTACATAAGCAGGTTCTTTGCTACTTTTTGGGGGTTGACACAAGGTTTTGCTTATGTAGCCTTGGCTGGCCTTGAACTCATGAGATCTGCCTCCCTCTTCCAGCCGAATGTCAATAATAATGGCTCTCATATGCCTTTGATCTTCCAAGTCTTAGCACCTTGGTTTCTCATTTGCATCTGACCGAGGTGGCTAGCTCTCATGATAAGATGGTGGTGGGTACACTTGCGTTATTGCTGATCTCAGTAAGAATGTTTCAAAACTCTAGTGAAGCACCTGTGGCAGGTTAGTTAAAATCAGATTTACCCAAGGTCTCTTCACGTCTGTTCAAGCCTTCCACTTCCCATAGGTGGGCAAGGACTGGAAATGTTTACACTGTGCATCTGACTTTTGTATGAGTTCTGGGGATCCAAATACAAGTCATCAGGGTGGCTTGGCAAATACTTTACCTACAAGTAAAGCACCAGCAGATCTGGTGTCCGGTGTGGAGCTGGCATGACATGACACCAGTCTTTCAAGTAAAACAGAGGAATTAGGTCTGGTAATGCAGACCTATAATCCCAGCATTGAAAGGCTGAGGCAGGAGGATTACAAATTCAAGGGCAATCCACCTAACCAAACACTGTCTCAAAAAAACAAAACAAAACAAAACAAAAAACCAGAGTATTTCCTCCCTCTGTTACATTCTACAAAACCCTATATAAAAAAGGTAGCATAACACATGCAGGCAGAGGGCTCTGTTGGGAAAGGGTGGTTCTTATTTCTATTCTGATTCTTTGTAGCTTTTTGTTTTCTCTTGCAAGCAGACACTTAGTATCCATTCAGAAATATGTCTACTTTGTCTCAAATCCTTAAATCTCACCCCTCCCCAAATGTATATCTCATACAGTGAAAAACCAAGTAATATTAGGGAGATGAAGTGAGGGCAGGTCGGTGTCCTTGGGGCAGCAGCTCAGTGCCATAGACAGGCAGAGCTCCTGAACCCGGTTTAAGAGATTCACGGTGTAGACAGGATGCCCAGTTTTCATGCTTACACGGAAAGGACCTAAATTAGTCTTAGGGTGACTCTAGCCGTGGTGAAACTTGGTGAGCAAAAGCAAGTTGGGGAGGAAAGGATTTATTCGGCTTGTGTGTTCAGATCACAGTTCATCCTCAAAAGACATCAGGACAGGAACTCAAACAGGGCAGGAACCTAGAGACAGGAGCTGATGCAGAGGCCATGGAGGAGTGCTGCTTACTGGCTTGCTCAGTCTGCTCTCCTGCAGAGCATGGGATCACCAGTCCAGAGACAGTACCGCCCACAATGGGCTGGGCCTTCCTCCAGCAATTTACTGATTTAAAAAATGCCTCACAGTCAGACCTTGGAGAGGTATTTCCTAAATCGCTGCTCCCTCCTTTCAGATGACTCTAGCTTGTGTCATATGGACAAAAAAACCAAGCAGCGCAGTAGCCTAGAGAAAACCAAATCAACACCCCACAGTCAAAGCATTAAAGAGATATCTTTAATCCCAGCACTCTGAAAGCAGAGGCAGGTAGGTATCTATGAGTTTGAGGCTAGCCTGGTCTATTTTTAAAAAATATTTATTTATTTATTATGTATACAATATTCTGTGTATATGCCTGCAGGCCAGAAGAGGGCACCAGACCCCATTACAGATGGTTGTGAGCCACCATGTGGTTGCTGGGAATTGAACTCAGGACCTTTAGAAGAGCAGGCAATGCTCTTAACCTCTGAGCCATCTCTCCAGCCCCCTAGCCTGGTCTATATAGAAATTTGCAGGCCAGACAGGACTACATAGTGAGACCCTATTTAAAAGAAAAAAAGGGACCAAACACACAAAACAACAAAAAGAGTGACAAAAACCCCCAAAATGTTGAAGCTCACATTAGTGACCCGAGCAGTGTGGTTTGGGTAGAAGAGAAGAGACAGATCTCATGGAGCTAACAGACAGACTTACACATGTGTCTGTTAGCCTGTAACAAGGTTGCCAAGGCAACCAGTTTAGCTAGTCACTCTTGAGGTCAACAGTTTACAAGAGGAGAGGTGTGTCTTAGCTCCCTGTTTGTCAGGTCTCGGTGCATGGTCCCTGGGCTCTGTGTGCTGAGCAAGAATGTCATGGTGGGACTATGCGGAGGGGGCCGCTTGTCTGATAGAGTCCAGAAGCAGAGCACAGGCTCTCATATCAAAGCTGCTACCCCTTTAGACCGTTAAGAACCCATAATGAATGAATATGTGGGTGAAGTCAGAATCCCCACGACACCCTCATTTCCCAAACACCCCCACTTGAGCTTTTGAACTTTTGGGGTATTTCATGTTCAAATCATAGCATTGGTTTCCTGGGGGGAATCATACACTTCTCAACAAGTAATGCTAGAACAATTAGACGCACGTGTAAAGAAATGACCTTCAGAGCTGGGGAGATGGCTCAGTGGGTAAAGGCACTTGCTGGGTTCAATCTCTGAGACCCATATAGTGGTAGGAAAGAACAGACTCCTGCAAGCTGTCCTCTGACTTCCAAATGTGTGTCACCCCTCCCACAATACATTTTGTTGTTGTTGTTTTTCGAGACAGTTTCTCTGTGTAGCCATGACTGTCCTGGAACTCAATCTGTAGACCAGGCTGGCCTTGAACTCACAGAGATCCACCTACTTCTGCCTCCCAAGCACTGGGACTAAAGGTATGTGGCACCGCTCCAAGCTACAATACATTTTTAAAAGTTATTTTCTAGGGGGCTGGAGAGATGCCTCAGAGGTTAAGAGCACTGACTGTTCTTCCAAAGGTCCTGAGTTCAATTCCCATCAACCACATGGTAGCTCACAACCATCTGTAATGGGGTCTGGTGCTCTCTTCTGGCCTGCAGGCATACACACAGACAGAATATTGTATACATAATAAATAAATATATATTTTTTTAAAAGTTATTTTCTAAAAAGAAAATTAAAAAGTTGGGGCTAGAGAAATGGATCAGCAGTCAAGAGCATTTGTCACCCTTGCTGCGATCTCAGTTTGGTTCCCGGCACCTGCACCATGGCTCACAACCATCATAACTCCAGGTTCAGAGGATCTAATATCTTTTCCTGACCTCTGAAGGTACCAAGCATGCATGTGGTGCACATACGTGCATGCATGCAAAACATTCATACACATTAAACAAATAATAAGTGCACCTTCAGCATCTAAATACCAGCCTAAGATAGGTACTATGTAAGTTTTCTTTTTTGAAAAGGTTTATTTTTGTTTATGTATATGTATGTGTGTTTATATGAGCATGTTCCGTGTGTGTAGGTGCCCAGAGGAGCCAACAAGAGTATCAGATCCCCTGGATCTGGAGTCATAGCTGGTGTGAACCATCTGATGTGCGTGTTGGGAGTTGAACTCTTTCTCTGCAAGCGCAGCCAATGCTCTTAACTAGGGAGCCATTGCTCCAGCCCCTCAATTTTCTTTTAAAGATGGACTTTTATGCTGTGCTGTCCAAATTTGCCCACAACTTCTGGGCAATCCTCCTGCCTCATTCCTGAATAGTTGGGGCTGTTGGTGTATCTCTTTGGTCTAAACATAAATATATAAAATTTAGAGAAAACATAGTAGAAAGTTTTGGCTTTGAGTTAGGCAAAGGTTTCTAAAAGTGTAACAAAAATGGAAACAAAGAATATAGGATGTTGCTAAAACATGACTGTGGCTATATTAGCGGCAGTGGTGCGGTGGGAGGTAGAGGTGGTGCGGTGGGAGGTAGAGGTGGCGCACACCTCTAATCCCAGCACTTGGGAGGCAGAGTTAGGCAGATCTCTGAGTTTGAGGTCAGCCTGATCTACAGAGTGAGTCCCGGAGCTACAAAGTGAAACACTACCTCAAAAAACAACAACAATAAATAAATAAAAATGTGGATACTTTAAAAAATATAAGGGACTGGGGGAGGGGACAGGTGCGTTGTTAGAGTGCTTGCCCGGAAGGCGGGAAGCTCTGGGCACTGCCCACAGCTCTGCACAAACCGGGGTGGAGGTGATGCCCACCTGTTACCCTAACATTGACGATGTAGGGACCAAAGGATCTTCAGCCACATACAGGGCAGGCTCGAAGCTAGCCCGGGCTACATAAAACCCTGTCTTGGATTTTTAAGACAATGTAAAGACGGGCTGGGGTGAAGTCTAAGACCTGGATTAACTTCCCCAGGACTGGGCTGGTGAGCTTACTTAACAAATGAAGGAACCCTGACAATTTGAGTTCACCCCCGGGACCCCCACGGTGGAAGGATAGAAGCAGCAAGTTCACCCCCAGGACCCACACGGTGGAAGGATAGAAGACACACACTGTCTTCTGACTTCCATAGGAATGCCGCGGCACACGCACCCCCCACACTACACACACACACACACACACACACACACACACACACACACTAAGTAAATAAACATAATGAGAAATCTAAATTCTGTAACATACCAAGAAGAAAACCGACTGAAAGAAAAGGCAAGCAGAACACGAAGAAAACGTGTCCATACTACATGCCTGATGTGGCAGGAAAGACAGGAGAGTCCAGCCTTGGGTCCTTGATGATCTGTGGCAGTGGGAGCCTTAGTTGGGCTCCAAACAGGCCCACATTCCGACGCCATGCGAAGCACGATGTCGTTTTAATGAATTCCCATTTTCGGGGCTCAAAGCCTCTTTCCAAACGCACAAACTGGCTACAGTCCTAACTGGGCCACTGCCCTGCCCTGGCTGCACTCACCTTCAGGTAAAACCCCTGTTATCATCCTGGGACAAACTGGGCAGGTGAACCCCAGTTCCCTCACACCCTCCACCCGACTGCTGCGGCTGTGGCCCAGGACAAGGTCTCCCATATACAGGTCCTGTCCTCGGGGTTTCTGGACACCACCAATCAGGTGTTCCTCCAGAAGAGGCCATGCTCCCTCACTGCTGCCAAGACACAGATTGGGAGGCAGCTGGGCCAGCACCGGGGTGCCTTTTGGAAGAAATCCACCTTCCAGGCAAAAGGACTAACGATCCCAGTGTGGTCATGCTGGCAGGAGCCGGGAGAGAAATAGCGCAGCCTTTATAGGGTGCTCAGCTGAACCCTTTGCGTTCTTCCCCAAATTGACTAAGCCATTTTCACAACATAAAATGAGCAAAAATGTAATTATTTCAAGGTGCCTTCACCTCAAATTCACTCAAGGCCCACAGCTGAGGGTTTTTTTTTTTTTTTTGAAAAAAACCCATGTATTTAAAGCAAATATTATCGCAAATGACTACTCTGTAATTTGAATTAATTGCTTTGGGTTTCTTCTGGAATAAAATCTTTAAGGCAAACCTATAAAAGCCTGGGAGCCTAGGGCAGCTGTTTCTGCCATGGCTCATTTGCAGGAGTCCAGCGTTACCCCACAGGTGACTGTGTGGGATCCCAGAGTTATTTGGACAGAGGCTACAGTGAGGCTAGTCCCCAACCCAAACCACAGTGTCCCTACCACACCTGGCTGGAGTCATCCTGAGCCTCAGAGTGACCCAGACTCTACACAGCAGGGTCTCAGGAAGGGCTGGTTTTGACTTCATCATCTCTTCCACTGCAGGATGGGGCTGGTGGCTTAGCCAGGCCTACTGGGTCCACCTCAAGGTCCCGTATAGGAAAGAAAGTGCCAGAAACATGCTGGGAGACTCTGCTTCTGGATTACATGAAAACACACATTGTCAAGGACACTATGAAAGGAGGACAGAGTGGCAGACTCCCGTGTCCCAAGCTCCTCCCTTGGGGTCTCCTGCTCTCCTTGGAATACCCTGGACTTGAGGACAGGAGAGCTAGAAATCCTAAGTAAGACAGTCAATGCAAGACCCTGGAGGGACGCTATCCTTTAGAACCAGCTGCAAAACCACGCAGGAGGCTGCAGATGTGGGGAGAGTCAATCAGATGCCTTCCGGGGACCCTGAGAGCTGTTTGACAAGAATGAGGCTGAGGGCAGAGTTGGGGTATAGGGCAAAGAAGTCACCTTCCCTCTATGCATTTGGGTGGCATCAAGTTGGTCCTCTCCCTTCTTTGTCTGCTGCCTCCCTTCCTTGGGTTGGGGGTGGAGTATCATGGCTGTGATTATCCCCCTACAGGATCTGACTGGGTCTGAGGTCACAAGTCTATGTAGGTCCCAGAGAACACAGAGAGCAAGAGGAAAATTCCCCTGGGCTGGGGTGGGGAGGGGGTACAGCACCTAAACTCAGGATTAATAAGAATAGGGTATGGGGTGACTACAATCAGGAATTTAGAATGACAATCAAGTTAAATTCCTGGCTCCCCTTCACCTCCCTGCAGGGCAACTGTCCTTCCCTCCTGTTAGCAAAATCCCAAGATTTATTCTCCTGAAACTGCAGAGACCTTGTCTTAGGGTTTCTATTGCTGTGACAAGACACTGTGACCATGATAACTTTTGTAAAACATTTAATGGGGTGGCTTACAGTTTCAGAGATTTAGTCCATCATCATCTTGTGGGACATGGTGGCATGCAGGCAGACATGGTGCTGTAGCTGAGAATCCTAGGTTTTGATCTTGATCGGCAGGCAACAGGAAGTGAATGGAGTGTCACACTGAGCTTGAGAAAAGGAGACCTCAAAGCCCACCCCCACAGTGACACACTTCCTTCTTAAGCCATGCCTCCTAATAGTGCCACTCCCTATGAGTTTATGGGGGCCAAATACATTCAAAAAAACCATCAACCCCCCCCTGCCCTGCCCCATGGACTTCTCAGCTCTCCTGGAAGAAATGATCGTGGCCAACATTCTTTAATTCTGAATGAAAAATCCATTGTCATGCTAGAATTCTATACCTAGCCCAATTATCCCCCTGCTATGTTGGGGAAAGACATTTTTAGACATGTAAAGTCCTAAAAGAATTACATCTCAAACCCTTTTTATGCCAAGTTCTCACCCCACCACTGTGTCCCTAGCACTTAAAATTTCCAGGCACGTGAAGCATGTGGCTTGTTACATGCTGCCTTCCCTCAAGGATGTGGCCTCAAGGGAAATGGGAAGCCTGATTGGGTCATTGCTGTGTTCTTAGGGTTTGTGACTATGCCTAGCACAGTGTAGGTATGAGATGATGCCCTTTTAAAAACTGTGTGTGGATATCTTGCCTACATGTATGTAAACCATGGAAGCCAGAAGAGGGCATTGAATGTCCTAGAACCGGTGCTACAGGAGGTTGTGAGCCACCTTGTGGGTGCATGAGTGTCTTAACAGCGACATCATCTCTCTGGCTCCTGCAATGTGTCTCATGGTGCAGCCTGCTGGGCACCTGCTCTGGACCAGTGCTATCTTCCCGATGTGGCTTTGCCTCTTCTGTACATTTTTGAAAGCACACAGGTGACTTTCGGTGAATGACTTTCCTCAACTCTTCATGCAAGTGCCAGGGTTCATGCACATTCAGGTATAAGAGTACCCTTCTGTTCATGGCCGACTGGTACCCCAGTGAGTGGATGGAGCACATTTTACTCACCCTTTGGAAACAGTGCAGATGTCTGTCCTCTTTTGCTTTGATTTTGGGTGATTAAGAGCGCACATCAAAGGAAGGGAAAGGTTAACCTCAAACCTAGACAGTAGTGTCCTCCTCTGGCTGCAGGGAGAGCTGTGAAGTGTAAGCTCATACGCTCACCCTTTCCCTGAGTGTCAGCCCTGGTGCCATGTAAAGCTCTCTTCACTGGGTGAGGATGCTGGGACCATTCCTTACTTGTGTGATCACTATGACAGATAAATCTTTAAAGAAGAGCTTGGAGATGTGAAACTATTCTCTGGGTACAACATGGCCACTGCTGTCTCTAATCTAGAGTAGTTGTTACCCATTAGGACCCATGGTCCCTTGAGGTGGGAGAGAGAATTCAGGAGCAGTATAATAAGGGCTCGGTTACTCCCATCCCTGGGGATACACATGCAGTTAACAGTGCCGGAAGGGGAAGTTTTAGTTGCCCCTGGTCCTGTAGATGACACCAATCTTGACTCTGGGGGAATCCTTTCTTTGGTCTGTCCTTAGAGTCATACTGGGGTGAACAGTATTTACCCATGTCTGCCAGGAAATGTCAGCACACTTCCTTTAATTTGAATGTTGATGTCCGTGGTGATTGTATTTTAATTAAAAATTCAAATGCTGAGTAGGGGTTTGTAAGTAACAACTTTATTAGGGTCTGTCACACATTGTAACATTCATCTTCTGGTAAGGCAAACAGTGACATTTAAGCCTCAACATGTGTAGCCAGCACCATGGCTCATCACAGAACATTTTCATCACAGGGCATTCCACAAGGCAGATATTCCCTTCATCTCTCAACCCCCAATCTGTCCCGATTCTGGACATTTTTTAATGTGAGTCACATGATAGGTGGCCTTGAATGACTGGTGTCATTCATTCGCTGTGTTTCTGAGGTTCATTCACTTGGTAGCATGGGTCAGTGTCTCATTCCTTTTGGAGGTCACACAATTCTCTATTGTATGGATGTCCAGTCTTTTCTTTACCTCTTCATGGCTTTCGAGTTCCTCAGTCATTTCAGCATGGTTAAGCTTCTATAGAGGTGTTTTCCCTAACTGTACTCATTCCAAAGTAAGAAGACCTGAGGGACCCTGGACAATAACCAACAGTTGACCGAGCTCTTAAGAGAAGCCTAGCTTTCTTTTCCCTCAACTGCAGAGTAAAACGTTCTTGTCACCTAGAACTGGTTCTGCTGGGCTCACACAAGGCAAGACCATTTTGATGACCCGAGACAAACAGAAGAGCATCCAGGATACCAGAGAAAATTTGTGGTTGCTATTTCTTGCAAAAAACGAGTGTGTGGATAGACAGAATCACAGAGACACAGACAGAGAAGCGAGTGTGCGGATAGACAGAATCACAGAGACACATATATACACACAGACACACACACGGAAATACTGATCTGATTGGGAAGGCAGCCTTCAGTGAATGACATCATTCCTTGAACATAAATCTTGGTTTGTATGATTTATTTATGTTAAGAAAGCCACATATGAGGCTGAGTTTTCAATAGCTTTGTTTAAGTGATAGTTTTGCCTTTTTAGTGAAAGTTGGAGCAGTGATAAACAGCTCCAGCTGCAAAAATTAAAGGCGGAAGGAAGCCAAGGTGATTATTACAGAGAAATGCTGAGTGGGGAGGGGCATCTGGCCCTTCCATCCTCAAAAATGAAAATTACCCTCTGCCACATCGTGCCATGAACAATTACCTGCTGTTTATTAATTAACCTCTTTTAAAAGTGCCGCATTGCTACAAGAACTGTTATTTCTCTAATGTGAAAACTGGCTTGCTCATGCTCCCTACAACCACTGTGGCCCATGTGGCCCAGGCTTCATGGTCCAAGCTTTGTGAACACTTAATGGACACTGGTTTTTTTCCCCCTAGCGATACATTTGATAATTAAACATGTCTTACTACAAGCTCAAATACAGAATATGCTGGTGTGTCAGAACATGACCTCAGTGTGTTAGTCCTATGGTGAGCCCCCCAAAGTTATTGGCTCAGGCATGAGGCCTCCCCTCGACCCAGACAGCCACACCCCAGCTCTCAGACGGGGTGTAGGGAAGGGAGCTCCTGACTGCCCATGAAGTTCTGGACTCAGGAAGCACAGAGCCCAGCTGGCTGAGTTGTCCTGTTCCAGGCAAGCCGGGAGCTGTGGGGGTGGGGGAGGGGACCTGTGAAACCCCTGAGAAATCCACATAGAGTGAACAACTGCCCGGACTGTGAGTCCTTGCACGTGGCTCCAACAGCCCTCTTCTTGTCCCAGCAAGGGGCAGATGCCTTCCAGGGCTTCAGCTCTCAGAAGCTCTGATGACAAACCCTGAGTTCTGTAAGAGGAATTGAAAAAAGTAGCAGGAGGGAAATCTCTGCTGTCCTGTCCCGGATCTCCAGGAAGTGCAACCCTCCCTGGAAGGCTACTGCTGGGGGTATTCCCACCCACTCACCCCATGTTGCCAGGGAACAGGATCTCTGGAGAGTGGAGGAGCTGATGGAGGGTCCCAAAGAAGTGTGATCTGACCGGGTCACAACTTCTTCTGCCACCCTGGCCCCAGGACAACAGTTGTATTCTTGCTCCCATCCTCACAGCTCTGCTAGAGGGCAGAGGGCAGGGATGCAAGATAGGCTTGGGAGGTGTTTAAGGAACTCTTTTCCTGGGGAGACATAAACATGCGCTTCCTCCTTATAGGACGCCAAAGTGACCCACTGCCGTCCAACTTGGGAAAGCCAGGAGAGCACAGATGAGGGGTTCCTTAGAGTATGAGTGACTCCCAAAGCAGCTACACCACACCAAAAACTCCCCTGTGGCTGTATAGACAGAATTCCCCACCCCGCTAGTCCCACAGTCTTCGCCTGCAATTAGGGCAGAATTACACACAAAAGGTAGGAGTGGTCAGAATCTCTGAAGATGCAGGTGCATGGCCCTCCTGGCTCTCACCTGTCCACAAAGCCTGATCCCTGGGGTCTCTTGCAAGTAGTGGAGCTGCTTTAAATGAAAATGGCTTTATGCTAACTTAGAGGATTGATTCTTCAACAGAGGGCAGGACCCAGCCCACCCTTCCTCAGTAGACACCATCTCTCCTGTGGATACCTGATATATATCTGTTACAGTTATGAAAGTCATCTCTCCCATGCAGGAGGGGATGCTCAAGATGAGACCCAGGCATTTTCACCCAGGTCCCTAGACTTCCACTCACAGTTCATCCTCATTGAGGTAGCATGGAGGGCTTTGGAGACACCGTGCCTAATGCAGGTATGTCTTGTTTCTTTCTTAAAGAGCTTCACTACCAAGCAACAAACTGGGCTCCCAGTCAGGAGGGATGAAGGCGGGATGCCAGAGAGGCAAGGTCATGAAGCCAGGTGAAGTCAGTAAGATGCACTCTCTGTCCTTCTGGGCTTTTCCACTTGGGGCTTGAGCACAGGTGGAGAGCAGGCACCTTGGCCCTGGAGGACATGGGCCACTGAGTCCATCACCTGTAGTGACCCTGGCAGAACTGGTAATTTTTTTCCCAGCCTCAGGCCATACTGGTCTCTGCCCTTTTCTTGCTGGCTCACAAAACACGTCTCCACTGCTACTGTTCTGCTGTCATTGGTTTAGTAGAAAGCCGCAGGAGGAGGGAGGAGGTAGAGTATGTTTAGGCATCTCACTGGCTATGAAGTCCCCTTCCTTCCTGCTCTCAGTGTCTGGATCAGAGGTCTTGGGGATGGAAGGAAAGATGAGAAGTTGTAGCCCTTAGGGAGCCTCTTCCCTTGCTGGCCAGGACTTCCACCTTTCCCCAGAGGGAGAAGTTCTGTAGTAGCTGAAGTCTGGGCTGGGTCCCTCTCCAGTACCTACCACACACGCCAGGCCAAGGCAGCCAATGGGAGTCGGTGATGTGCTTGTGTGTATGTGGGAGAGCGAGAGCATCTATCGGCTGTTGCCCCCATAACCCTATTCACCCTCTTTAGGGTTTTGAGTCCTGGATGGAGAGGCCTTGTTAATTTTTCTGGTAACTCTATCCCCAATGAGGACAAAAACAGAACAAATCTTTTCCGGGACCAAGAGGAGACACTCTCAACTCCTCTACCCAAAAGAAAGGAGGAAGCCGAGAATGCACAGGGATGCACAGATAGCCCCAGAGTCTTAAGAGAAAATTCCTCTCCGAGCACTACTTCTGTTGGCCTAAAACTGTGGCTCAGGAGGGTAGGCTGCGCTGTGCCTCCTGCTAGTCTTCAGCCTGGCCCCGCAACTAATCATTCTTGCCTGCCAATCACACAAGAACTATGAAAAGAAGTGGTCCCAAGTCACAGAAGGGTAACCTAAGCGGAGGAGAAGAAATACCTTGCAGCTCCCACCCAACAGTTGCAGCTGCGGGGTGCAGCGCCATACACGTTCAAACACAAAATTTGGTTTCCAATTTTTTGGTGTCAGCTGTACCGGCCCGTCTTCCCTTGAATCAGTAAGTAGTAGGTGACTTTGCAAAACGAAATGTAGTTTCGGATTCAAGATGAGCTGCATGGCCTTAGTTCTTTTGCTCTACCTGGCTCTGGACGTCGCCAGGGCAGGGAAGGCAGGCTCCTACTCTGGGGCGGCTCCAGAGCCTCGGCCGCCAGGCTGGAGAGCCTCGCAGTTTGTTTTCGTTGCTGTCCCGGCTCTCCCTGCTCTCCCTGCCCACGCTCGCTAGAAGCGGGAGCATCCTAGTGTGGCAGCGCTTGGAAGCCACGCGGGTGCCACTCAGGCGCAATGGGCTCAGCTCATTCCTCGGCTCCTGGATGTTACCTGTAACGAAGTTGCTGCTGGTGAGCACGGGCGGAAGGAAGGGACCTACTAGCTGCACTGCTGCGAAGTTGGGGAGAAGCGCACTCCTCAAGGACACAAGCAGCACAAACCGTAGATCCAGATTCGTTAGTGGATTTTCGAAGGTTTGGGGATCGAGAGGGAAAGCGTGAGAAACCGATTCCGTTTATTGCTCCCGGTGGCCACAGCCCCAACACAGTTGTAAAAGCCCAGGGCTTCTCTGCATTTGATCCTGCACGTGGTGCTCTCCAGGCAGAAGGAGTCCTTGGGGGCTTCCATCGCCTTCTGGAGAGCATTTTCGAAAGATATAAAAGCTAACTCCCTCCTGGACTCAAACGAAGAGGACAAGGGAAGTCAGTCCCGATCTCGATAGCAAAGCAAAACAATCCCCCTACCATGTTCTCACCACCGGCACTGCCAAGCACGCAGGCAAGTGGCAAACTGTCTCCTATATATCACCCCAGCAGGGACTCAGGAAGCGAAGTTAGACAGAGAAATTCTGCGAGAGTCTTCAGGCAGCTGCTGCAGCCTTGCAAAGATGCTTGCAAAGGCCTCCAGGACATTGCCAATGAAGAAAGGACAAAAGTCACCCTGTGATCCAAAGAAGTCTGTTCTGAACATCTGGGGTTTGTTCAACATAGGCTACAAGGATAGACTCCTGGGAAGTCTTGGTTGAGAGGTGTCCCACACGGACCAGAGACCCACTTTGGAACCTAGGAATTGGGATTGGCCCTGGAGGTCCCAAATTTTCATAGAGAACACCCCTTGGACAGAAATTCCGACCACTATCCTCATGTTCTCAGGGTCATTCAGGTCATAGTCATACCGAGGTTCCTTGGAGCTAGGAGGACAGATGGGTAAAGGGGGATCTGAAAAGGGCTCCAGGGTGGGGAGTCACTCATTTAGGATCACTTCAGAGGCCTGGGTGGGAATAGTTCCTTAGGTATTTTGTACCCATCCCAAACACCAGTCAGAACCAATCTGCAGGCAGGCAGGCTCCTTCTTGCCTCAAGCAGGAAGGTGATTTTATTCCTCCCCACCCCTTACCCCCCTGCCCAAGTCTCTGCTCTGTTTTTCGATCTATGCATTGGTAACCAACCACCACCCCCAACAAAGACATAGAAACATGAAACACCTCCATGGTGAAGAGACCCTCATCTACCCTGGTTTGGTGGCCCACGTGCTAGTTAAGGGTGAGGACTGGTGGTGGTATTGAGATTCCTCCAGGGACACCTCCAGCTCCCCGGGAAGCAAAGCACACGTGGCAACGGTAAGGAGAGGTGCTTTTATTTTCTTTGCTACTGGACAAGCACCACAACCGGACTGGGACTACACGTGGAGGCTGAGTGTCTGGAGTTCCGGGAGCATAGAAGAGAGGGCGAGTGACACAGGAAACCATGGTGGTAGGCACAATTAGCAAGGCTGCACAAGGGGCTGCAGTGAATCTCTGCCCTCCCCCGGAGGCGGTGTAAGAGAGATGAAGGTGCAGTTCTGAACCCAGTACCTCTCCAGAGGCTGGCTTCCTCTAGGAGGCCTGGGACAGGGTGTGGCTAAGCCAAGCGACCTTGTAGACATAGCAGTAGGTAGGAACTTAGGGAGTTCTCTAAGTGACTGAGGACCCTCTTCTGATCCTTCTCCAGTCCCCAGGGATAATCGGTTCCAGTTCTACAGCCCTCCTTTTCAGCCGACTATGAGGGATGGGGCTTGGTAGAAATTGGTGGGAGTCTTTTCTCTAGCACACCCCTCCCCCACCAGCAATGAAGTTGGTCCATGAACTTGGCAGTATTAGCATTTGTCCAGCACAGGGAGCTATTTGGCCAACCACACACACTGAGAGCGAAGTGGGCAGCACTTTTCACCACAGAGTTCATGGGCTCCAAATTCCCCGGAGCTTGACTCAATGGTTCTGAAAACATTTAGTAATAACCGCCCCCCCACAGGCCCCCTCCTTGCCCATGCTTGTTTCTATAAGTGTCGACCCCCATTCCTGCTAAAAATTTTCTTAGTGGGATGGAGGTACAGAACTGCCTGTGTCTGATTTCCCTTGCTTTTCCACTCTCGCCGAGAAATTCCTCCATGTCTGACCTCTCAGCTTTTAAGTGTGGCCACGCGGGGGCAGGGCCTGGCCAGGGCCACTGGCCTTTCAAAACCTGGAGGTACTGAAGAGTAATTGCAGGACCTGGGGTTTTCCTTGGTCAGGAGGGAGTCAGTCTTGGTTCCCAGACTTTCTCCCGGGGAAGGCCACCCCCACCCCCAGCTCAGAGCAAGGTGGTCAATAGACTGCTACTGCCCGCTGCTCACACTTCCACTTGCAAGGGTCAGCAGATCTGGTACAATATGATCAGAATTCTATGTCTTCCTGAGCAGAGAGGGGGACCAGGAGGAGGGCTCCAGCAAGCTCTGGAACACCCTAGAAGAGATCTGGCTGGCCTTTCCGCCTGGGG
This sequence comes from Dicrostonyx torquatus, assembly GCA_028555095.1. NCBI lineage: Eukaryota > Metazoa > Chordata > Mammalia > Rodentia > Cricetidae > Dicrostonyx > Dicrostonyx torquatus. The sequence continues at coordinate 950,944 of JAQHUG010000212.1, forward strand.
GTAGGTAAGGGTAGCTCTGGCAGCCTCCAAGATTAGAGAAAAAGAAGCCAGGGCTGGGCTAGGGTAGCAGGCATGGCAGGGCCCTTCTGTTGCAGAGAGCTCTTCAAGTAGTGTCTTTGTATCTTTCCATGGGTTCTCCAGATCGCCTTGGAGGTTACAGGTGAACAACGGATACCTGGGGGTGACCTTGAGCCCTCTCTGCTGTGCACCGCCAGTCAGGTTAAGCCCACAGGCTAGAGGCCACTCGGGCTCCTTCTGTCACAGCACCCCGTGGGGGTGAGCAGATACGGGGCCCTCCAAAACGCACCAAAGCTGCCTTAGTCTGCCATGGAAGCTCCTCACCAAGACCTCCAGAACCTAGTACAGGAGTGGATCTGTGACTCAGCCCAGGTAGAGAGACAGAAAAAAGAAGAGTGAGGCCCTTCCACAGCAGGGCCTCCATCTGTGCAGCCAGCTGGGTGCAGGGCTAGGCACCCAGAGCTGTGGGCTCCGACACATTTGAATCTCGGCAGGGAAGTGAAGCCTCTGGTAGTCGGAAGGCTCCGTACACTGCTGCAGCCCGCTCTGGAGCTTTTCTCGGGGTAGTTTGGGCCCAGCTGCAACTCTCCATTGGGTGAGCAGGTCTATAGGAAGTACTCTCTGGGGACTGCAGTTTTAACGGGGTTCGGCGTGCAGATTTCAGTACTGCACAACAAAGAGGGGGTGAGGATGGCGAGAAGCCCCACCTGGGAGGCAGAAAGCCCCAAATGGCGCCTACCCCTGCTAAGGCTCAGGTGACACCGTGACAGATCTGAATCTTGTTGCCTGGAGGGACCTTGGTATTCGGGAAGGGCACCCAGGGCAGTGACCCAGCCCCAGCAGCGCCTCCGTTTGTTTCCAATTCAAACTCAAATTGTAGCTGTACTCTCAGGAGGAATTCACACTCACCCCATTAGGCCTCTTAGTTGGGGCCACCCTGTTCTTGCCCTCCCAGGCCCCTCACCGTCTGCAGGAACAGAAGCGCCAGATCTTTTCCAGCCCGCACTCATCCACCTGTGCCTCAGGTTCTCCAGCCCAAGACGTACCTGGGCCGGGAGAAGCCGGAGGGAAGTGTCGGGAAGGACCCCGGCTCCCGAAAGTGGCCTAGCTCTGGCGCTTCCGCACTCCGTACTCACCTGGGGGCCGCGGCCGCAGCCCAACGGGGCGCGGAGACCGGAGCGCACGGGCCCACCCCGAAGGCGCAGAGGTGCGGGACGCCCCGGGACGCCAGGGGCAAGACGCCTGGCTTTGGCACGGCCGCCCCCCGACGCGGGACGCGTTGCCCTCAGCCGCCGCGCCCGACCGAGGACCGACGGGTCCAGCGCCGCTTGGCGTTCCGGGCGGTGGCGGAGCGCGGAGCTGGCGGCGCCTCGGCTGTTTGTTTTTGAGCCGCGGAGCCCGAAGCTGCAGCCACGGGGTGGGGGCGAAGGGGAGGGGCGGGGGCGGGAGGCCCGCGGGGGGCGGCGGCCGGCGGGGGCTTCGGAGGAGCCGGGTTCTGGCGCGTTGGCCCCGACACCCCTTCCGCGAGCGCAGGGTGCGGGCAGGGACCGAGGGGAGTTCGGGAGGAGAGCGCAGTGGGGCGACGGCGAACGAAAGCTTTTTTAATTAGTAATAAAACGCAATAAAACGCAGCAAAACCAGCCCGAACCCGCGTCCGAACTATCAGCGCATTTGTGGGGAAATCCGAGGAAGTCGCGCAGAAAACCGCAGCGGCCAGTCTCCTTCTCGGCCCGGCTTGGGGCAGGAGCTGCAGCGCTGTGCGGGGCAGGGCGGGGGACACGGTCACCTCGCCTCCAGGGCTACCTGGGTCCTTTTAAAGTGTCCAGGGTGCGGGCCCCGGGCGGGAGCGACGAGCACGGAATGTTTTCTTAAAGGGCCAGTTCCGAGCTGTACTGAAAAGGGGGGGAGGGGGGAGAGAGAGAGAAGTGAGGTGAAGACCGAGAAGGCATCGGAGAGCCCCCCAATCCCGCGCCGAGGCGGCGGCGGCGGCGGCGCGACGAAGAGGATGATGAACACATTGCAAAGTTTTTTTGGCCCCGGCGAGGGGTGTCAGATTGAGTGCTCTGTGCGCATGTGCGAAGGTGTCCAAACTGACAATGCTAGGGAGATGAAGATAGTGTGTAGCTGCTTCTGGGCTCAAGGAGGAGGAGAGAGATTCCGCGAGCCGACACCATGCGATCCAAGGCGAGGGCGAGGAAGCTAGCCAAAAGTAAGTCTCCCGCGCTCGACCGCGCCGCGTCGCCGGGCCCGGGCCGCGGGACCGGGGTACCCGGGCCAGGGGTGCGCGTCGGGGCGCGGTCGGCGCGCCTGCGGCTCCGGACCCCGGTCGACCGCGCGGCCCGGGGGCTGCTCCGCCTCCCGTGCTCCGGGGCGGCCGGGCTCGGCGCGGAGGCTCGGGGCGCCCGGGCCGCGCGCTCCCCGAAGGCGCCGGCCCCCTCCCCGCCGAACCCCCTCCCCCCCCACAGTGTCAGGCGCTCGGGCCCGGGAACCCGAGGCGCGCGGTGGGGGCCGGGGAGGGGGGCGGAGGGGGAGGGCCGGGGGTGGAGGGGAGAGAAAAGCGAAAGTTAGCGAAAAGTTGACGAAAGGGGAGAGTAACTTTTCCTCTCGCTCGCTCTCTCCCTCTCTCTCTCCGAGTGGCTCTCAGTCCTGGTCAAATCATATTCCGGGCTTTTGAAATAGTGGGCGCTAGAGCACCGCCTTTGGCGTCCGCCAGCCGGGCTCAGAGGAGGGAGACCCCGAGCCGGGGAGGGGGCGGAGGAGGGGGCGCGGGCCGGCGCCCACCCGGCTCCCCGGGAGCAAAGGCAGGGTTGGCGCAGGCAGGACGGCCACAGCCGCTGGGGAAGCAACATGGAGACTTTTTCCTGCGCTCGGAACTGTGGTCCTGAAGTTTATTCCCAAGTGGTGCCCCGCGTGGTGGCCGGCGCTCCTCTGTGACTCCGGCAGTTCGCTCGGATCGCCCGGTGCCGGTGCCTCCGGTAGCAGGGTCCTACCAGCCGCTTTGCGACCCGCCGCCCTTCCTCACTTGACCTCGCTCCGACCCTCCCGCACACGGTCTTCCTGGCACCCGTGAGGCCCAAAGGGACGAACTGCCCCGGCGAGACTGCCAGGGCCCGGGTCTTACTTTCTCTTTCGCTCCGCCTTGGGCCGAGCCTGGGGCTCTGCGCGTAGTCAGCCGCGGGCCGGTCCCCACCGCAGCCCGCGAACTCTTCTCCGTCCGCACCACCGCCGCCACCGCGTCTCGGAGCAGCCCGCACGCCCTCCTAGCCCGGTGCAGGCGCCATCCGCTACGAGTCGGGCCGGGGGCTTCGGCCCTTGCAGCCAGCAGGTGGGGACCGGCTGCACCGCGACCGGGGAAGCGCGGCTTCAACAGACCGGGCCATGGCCCGGCTACAGCGAAGCGGTGAGCGCTGTGCGCCGAGGATATGAGTCGCTCATCCCTGCCGCCCCCTCCTCTACTGCGGGCCCGCGAAAGGGGCGCCCGGCACGCTGGCTCAAGGTCCCTGCCTGATTACCAGGCCGGTCGGTCTGCCCCTCCAGGGCTGGATCCTGCCTGGCTCGTCCTCGCGGCTTCCAGAGCCGAACTCTCAAAGCATGAGCCCAACGGGTGTGGGATTTGCGAGAGTTTTCCGAAGCCAGGCGCTTTCAGATTGGGACCCTGCCGAACTTGGCCCCATGGCGGCCCCGGCTGCCTTAGGCCGCGTGCCCACCCTACAGGGAAAAGCAACTTCCAGCCTCCGCCAAGCTTCCCTGAGCTCTGCGGTTCGTGGCCCCTCGGTTAGGAGCCCCATTTCCCACCTAGCTTCCCGGCCCCGCTGTCCTTGACCTCTGCCTCCTGGGCCAACCATGACCTCTGACCCCTCTTGGTGCGAACAGAGCCAGTAGTTTCCCAGAGGGTACGAATGAGCTGTGTGCGTACTGCGTGACTATCCACGACGCATGGAGCGGGTGTGCCGTGTACTGTTAGAGTCTAGGGTGCACCGTGAGCCTTTCGGAGTCTCAACCCTCGGCTCCAGGCAGGGGTGGTCAGGCTCTCGCAGAGGAAAGACCCAGAGCTGGAAGGAGAAGAAGAGTAAAGCTACTGAGGTCCTTTTGTCGTCGCCTTCGCTGCAAGCGAGAGACTGGCTCAGCGCACCCTGCGCGGCCCCCGGAAACTTCCCAGAGGTTCACAGCCGGTTGGCACCTCCTGGGCCTGCTCCACCTCCAGGTGGGGAAGGTTACCTGGCCCAGACCTTACTTAGGATCGGAACGGGTTCCTGGCCTGCGGTCCTGAGGCCTTCCCTGGAGGCGGAGAACCGGAGGGCACAACCGGTGGGGAGTGCACTGTTCAATCTGTTTGCCGGGCGTCCTTAGAAACTGCCCAGAGTCCCCACTTGGGTGTCACTCTGAGACCCGGTTTCTGGCTGTGTGACTTTATTACTGCTACCACCAAAGCCCCCTTAAGAAGGTGGTTGAGGCAGCTCGCAGCTCGGGATGGAAGACAGCTCAGGGCCTACTGAGGACTTTAGGATTTCATTAGACAGTGTTTTAAGCAGATGTGTGGCAGGCTCCTGGGGCACCTGACTCCATTACCTGAAGCAAGGATGGCAAGCAGGCACTCTGCAGCCAGCCTAGCTGCGGGGTCAGGGGGTAGGGGCAGGAACAAGGTCTTGGGTTTTCGGGGCTTTGCACTACCCTTGTGCTTGGGCCCTTGAGACTGACTGTACTGAGGGTAGGAGGATAGCTGGGCCGATGGATGTGACCTCAGGATACAGGGCTAGGGGGGGGCCTGTCCCGGGGTGTGCTTCTGGAGGTGTAATTTCGTTTGTATTTTTTGGTGCTACTACTCCAGACCTTGCTTGCTCAAGCTGGGCCTTTTAGGTGACCCACTTGAAATAAATTCAGGGGCCCAGAGTAGAGACTTAGGTCGAGCTTTCTAAGGATAGAGGTGTCTGAGGCACCCTACCCTGGGGACTGTGATTCATCTCGTGGGAAACCTAAGCCTGAGGATGGGCAGAGTGAAGACAGTTCAGGGCAGGGGTCCCCTTACTCAAACTTGAGCCAGTGTTGGCTAGTAAGGCTGTCCTAGCCCTACATTTAAAAACGAAATTCTTAGCAGTAACTTATTCTTGCGACTGCTGTGATCCAGGTGGGCAGGAGGGGGCTTCGTTGGTGATGGTGCCCTCCTGACCTTCAGTAACTACAGAGCATACACCACAGCCACACGGAGAGACCTGATTTCTGTGGAAGCGACAGATCCTGTGGTCCCAGACGCCACACATTCCACCCTGCGAGGTGCGGGACTTCCTATGAGCATTGCTGCGTGTGTTAGGTGCTGAATTGGTAATTCAGTGTAATGTGTGAAGCAGACTGGGTGGAAGGACCAAAGGCCCAGCCCAAGGCTTGTGCCCTTCCCTATGGAGACAGACAGGGGCCTAGACTGCCTGGTCCTTGCCCTTCTACCCTCTCCAGGGAAGTGAGAGCCCAGGGGACAGTTGTTTCTCCGCGGTACTGCAGCAGTGGCAGGAACCTGTAGGTGAGAATTGATTGTCTTGCCCGCTTTAGGCGAAAGGTGGAGCCCGCTTGGTGGTGGGGGGGCAGCTGGGGTGCAGGGCTGTGGGCCAGCACCCTGAGGCTCAGTGCTGTGTGCCACAGGCCTTGCCTCTGCCACCACTGGTTGATTTTAGAGGGGTCCTTCGGAGGCCTGGTGTGTCTTGCCAAAGGTCTTGCCAAAGCCAGTTTGTCAAGCAAGTGCTATGTAGGCCTCCCCTCAGGCTGCATGCCCCAGGGGCTTTAACTTCTGCTGCCTGCTTCTCCAGCAGACTGGAGGCCTGGGAAGAACAGGTGCAGATAGACCTAGCCCTTCCCAGTCCTGAGTTTCTCCCAACCCCAAACCCTACCTGGGCAGTGCTAGGGACAGAGAAATAAGTTCTCATTCTCTGTGTAGAGGCGAGGGAAGGGTGGCCGTGAGCCCCCACCACTGGAGGCACCGCCTCAGCTGTGACTGCTTACAGAGCTTCGGTGGGGGCATGATTAGCCCTCTGTTTTATTCAATTAGGAGGCAATTAGGGATCCTTGGAGGAGGGGGCTGGTACTGGTAATTAAGGTTATGTATAATTAGAGTTACAACAAAATTATCCCGGATTAAAAAAAATCTTTTGAGTAATTTCGTTAAAAAATTTCAAATAGCATTAAATACGATTTATCAGGTTTTGAATCGAAATCCCCCCCCCAAGCTCACATAGAAGGCTCTGGGGGAAGGACGTTAGCTCTTTCCCTCAGGGAAGAACTTCCCTGAGATGAAGGGAGTCTCTGGGCTTCAGCATGGCTGTAAAGGCGGTCTGGGGTTGGGAGTGCAGAGATTCCAGCAGTGGCTTCCTTCCATGGCCAGATCCTGGCACCAGATCATGGCCAGTTTCCTGTCTGGGGGAAACTCTTCTTTAGGTGTCTCCCAGCTCCCTGCTCACAAAGTCAGACTGTGGAGCCAGCAGTAGGTATCTGCACTGCTCCGACTTATGCCTCTGACTTATACGCCTTTCTACTTGTGGGTCACCTTCTGGCTTCCCAGGTGTTCCGGCCTGAATTTCCAGACCCTTCGATCTGTCCCCGAAATCCCCAGGGCAAGGTCTCTGTCTGTAGCAGACCCTTGACTCTCTCCCTTGGTCAACCTGCACTCTAGAATGCATAGAGGTATGCCCGCCCACCCCGGGTTTGAAGTGGGGTGGGGAGAGAGATCTGGGAAAACAAGGTGGCCTGGGTAGGGTAGCCTGCATTGTGACTTGCTCAGCTGCTGTTCTGTGTGGCACCAGCCTGGGAACAGACCCTCAAGGTGCCTGTGGGTGCCCTTCTGCCCTTCCTGGGTAGGTGTTGGTCCAGGGAAGCAAAGGACATAGTGTGGAGCAGTGGGACACCTCCTCCAGAGGTAAGAGACCCCAGATAGGTGTGCAGGAACGCAGACTGTTGCCCATCAAGTTCAAGACCTTCAGGGTTTCTCAGTGTGGTACTGCAGACTATAATTCATTCCATAGTGTTTTTTTTAACTATTTTTTTAAAACATGTCAGGGTTAAAGCAATGCTTACTGTGGTCTGTTCTTAAAGTTGACTCCATGCATTATAGCCTGTGACTATAACCATCAGATTTATCCCCCACTTCCCTGCAGATTGGAATCCTGTTTGTTCAGGCCTGGACTCCCCCCCCCCCCCACACACACAGGGAATGACTGTATGGCTTGTCCTCACCTGGCTGTGGGCCCTCTCCAAGGGCAGATTCTAGCTAGCCAGTACTGGACCAAGGATGACCTTACCTACACCCTCATGGAGGTGTGAGAATGCCTGCTTACCCCACCCCCAATCTATAGGGGGAAATCCACCTGTCTTCCTCAGGTAGGTAGGGAGATGTGGTACCCCATACTGAGGAGACCTCAGCTGCAGGACTAGTGCGAGGTCTCCAATACTGGCTGTTGTTCCTTGAGGCTGGGACCTCATGGCCAGAGCCACTGTGACCATTCTGGGATGAGAGTGCCCTCCAGTCTAGTGGTCCTGAAGCCCGTTCTGACCACTCCCTATTCTCAGATCTTCTTCTCCCTGGAGGTGCCTCTTGTGAGGAAGAGGAACAAATGCCCTGAGTGAGTTGAAGATAGGAGTGCCGGCCACTTGAGATACATATTTGTTTAATAGTTAACATTTTGTGTAAAAAAGGGGGGGGAGGGAAGGCAGATTCTGGTGAAGGCTTTGCTTATTTTATATCCACTATAACTATTTCTGTCCATGAAAATTGGCTTAATTATATCAATGGAATGTTTCTTTTTCAATTCTCTATGCAATTAGTCCATCTTGCCGGCTGCAATTTATTTTAATAAAAAAATAAACCAGTGGTGTGTTCAGTTCCTCGTCCCCTGGGGACAAATGCGATTGGTGTGTTTAATTTCATTAAGTACAATGTGGCCTACTGGAAAAAATGTCTGAAATCAGCTTTATGCAGCTTAAACACTGGCATTTGAAACAAATCATTATTGCATTAGCTGTCATACTGGTAATTCTAGAATCTAAGAAAAAAATATATTATGGCTGTTTTTATAACCCTTTGCGAATGCACTGTTAAAATAATTTATAATCATTTTAAAACATGGCTGGTCCTAGTGAATATTTCATCTCCTCTAAATATGGTTCTGTGTTCTCCTGTGCACATTCACACATTCCCGACCCCAAGGGCTCGTCCCTCAAAACCGAAGTAGTAAAGCCTGTGTTTAAACAAACCGGATGGAGACAGGATCTCTTTCTCATTCTGGCCTGAGCCCCACACTTGAGAGTATGGGCTGTGGAAACCCACTGTGGCCAGAGGGTGCTCTGTGGGGCAGTTAGTTCTTCCAGCCTCTGACTCAGGTGGGAAAGAAAATCAATACATATCTGTGCATAGGCCTTTATAGGCATGAGGGCAAAAACGGTCCATATCCTTGTTTCTGAGCGCAGCAAGCAGGGATGCTCTGTTTACACCAGCTCTCTGTCCGGGAGAGCAAGGGAAGCACAGTCCTCAAATACTGGCTTTCTGCACCCATATGGGGGTGCAGCCGAATAAACTGGGGTGAAGGGGTGATGCATCAGAAAATGAGGCTTGCTCTGGGTCAGTGCTCTGTGGAGCATTGCGTGTGCCTGTGTGTGTCTTCATGTATGTGTGCCAGATCTCCATTACCTGTGAGTGAGTCCTGGACTAGTCTGGTGAGAGGTGTTGTTGAGTGACATCAACCCTTTATTCCTACCAGAGTGAGGTGAAGCAGAACCAGAGGGTCTTGGAGGGAGGGCTCTTTGGGTTCTTGCTTCTTTCAGCTTCTGAGTTATGCTCCCAGGTGGTCTGAGATGGTGGTGGAGGCCCCTTCAATGGCTGCTCTCTTGCCAATATAGCAGCATATGCG